>LDAU01000054.1:185286-309347 GCA_001447515.1 Pseudocohnilembus persalinus
AATTAGAGTTGATATTTGAGAATTTGGGGACACCTTCAGAATAAGAAATAAGTTAAATACCTAAAAAAAAATATAGAGATTTGGTGAGATAATTTTTACCTAAGTAACCTAAACCTTGGCAAAGATTATTCCCAAGAGCTTCACCAGAAGGTAAATATTTTTAAATATAAAAAAATAAATAAAACCAACAAACAAACAAACAAAAATATAATAACAAAAATATATTTTCAAGCTATTGACTTATTAAGTAAATTATTATGTTTTGACTCTAAGAAAAGATTAACTGCAGCCTAAGCTTTAGAACATCCTTATTTAACTGATTTCCATTTACCAGAAGATGAAGTAATTTATTTATTATAATTATATATATATAAAAATCTATATATGATAAGTGCATTATTTATAATTATTGTTATATATTTTTATTTGAAAAATTTTTAAAAATATTTTTTAATAGCCTACAAGGTAACCTGTTAACCCTTTGGAATTTGAATTTGATGATTATAATTTGAATAAACACTAATTAAAAGGTAAATATAATTAATATAAAATCTATTCTTACTAAATATAAATATTAATATATATTCTTTTTATTTGCATTTTAGATTTAATATATGAGGAAATATTAATGTATCATTATCCTGATTTCGCAAATTAAGTTAATCATAAATTATAAACAAATAAATCTATTATAGCTCATGTTCTTAAAAATGCTAATTCGAAAATTGTAAATTAATTTTTTTATTAATATATTTTTTATTTAAAATTATTAATTTAATTCATATAGCCTGATGAAGATTCTGATGAAGAATATTCAGATTGATGGATATATATATATAAATAAAATACAAAAATTTATATACCTTAAGTTACTAAATGAATAATTTATTTAATAAGTTAATTAGTTTGGTTAAACTATAAAATTCCTAATTGTCTAATTCTATATATAATTTAAAATTATTGATTTTAAAGTCAAAAAATTATAATAATTTATAAAATTCTAAAGTTAAATTATTATATTCTTTTATTTATTAGTTTAAAGATATAAATAAACTTTTTAATCTAAATTTAAAATGATGTATTAAAAATAAATTCGAATTTAATTAATTAATTAAATATTACTCAAAGCTATTTAAGCTTATTATGATTGAATTTTTAGAGAATCTTAAAAATTCTTATAAAATAATATTCATTATATATTATTAGTATATTAGCAAAATTATTAAAATATCAGAATATCTTATTAATATATAATAATCATAAAATTTTATCTAAAATTAATTTATAATTTAATTATATTTATTATAAACTTAAAATATAAAGTAGTAACTTAAATTTATATTTATAAATTAATCATCCAGTTGTTGTAGTTTAAGTTTTAGTTTCAGTTCTTGTTGATCCATCTTTCATAGTATATACTGTTGTAGTTTTAACTGTTTTAGTTTATCCAGAAATTGTTGTTTGGGTTTAAGTTTTTTTACCAACACACCCAGGAGGCATATCAGAATCTTTTAAAAAATTAGTAAAAAAGTTAAACAAATACAATATTTATAAATTTTGCATAAATTTAAATAATGAATAAATATCTATTTACTTCCTTATTTTTATTGGTTATATAAGCTATTATTACTTCCAGTTGTACTACCATTTCCGCTTCCACTGGAATAATTGTAGTTCAATTAAGGTTTAATATTGCCTTAGTATTACTACTATTATTATATATTTCCTCCAACTTGTGTCCCTTTTTTAGAATAAGTTTCTGCAAAATCGAAAACAGTTGTCATTCCATATTATGTATGCTAAGCAACAGCAATTCCTACTTTTTTAAAATTAACACTTAAACAGTTTTTTCTATGACCTCTACTGGGCACTCCGTCATCAACAATAAGAGAAATAATTACAGTTCTAGCCGAATGGTTACCAAAGTCAATACTAAATAAAATAAGTTAATAATTAATTTTGAACTAAATTTATATTTATCTTAAATTTAAAATATTTAAGACTCACTTATTTTATTATAATATATATATTTTGTATAAAATAAAATAAAATTAAAATAATTAAGTTTTTATAAGTGTATTTAATTGAAAATATCTATTAATATATTATATATTAATTTAATTTACCATTCTCCTATATGACCTCCCCATTAACCGTATCTGTCCATTCTTTTGCTCATAGAACTTCCATCACTTCCAGTGTGATCACATAAACTGATAAAAAATTTATATTTATATATTTTTTTTATATTTTTTTTTTTTTATTTTAAATAAATTTTTTCTACCCTTTGGGCCCTATATCATTAGCATGATCTTTTGCAGCTTTTTCAATATCATAATCATATTATAAAGCTGGTAAAGGTGACTTATTTTTTTTTTATATAAATTAGAGCTTTTAATATGTTTAATATTTATTATGAATAAAATTTTACTTGATTTTTTAAAGCTTAAATACATTCCTAAACAGCACTTGGTCCTTCATTTGTTCTTAAAGCTATTTCTCCTGGAACATGTAAAACTTAACCTTTAAATTATGATAACATTTTTTCTAGGTCAGGAACAAAAGATAATGGATTAGCTCTTAGTTTATTTAGTTCATCAGCTACTTATTAAGCGGTGGCTTTTAATTACATTTTTTATTTTTTTTTATTTATTTTTTTTTATTTTATTATAAATTTTATATAAAAATATAATTTGGGTGGGATTAAAGCTGTTATAAACTTGATACTAAAATATCATAATAAAAAACTTTGTTTTTATTTTAATTTAAAATTCTTTTTTAGGTGAATGTAGCGTGCTTGAAAAATCATAAAATAGAAAAAATGTACGATAATATGCAAACTTATAAAGCAAAATTTTAAATAAAATATATTATTATATATAAATTATTAGAATATCACAAAAATCTGAAGCATTCCTTAGAAAATTATGACACCAAACATTTTTCATAGAACAAATTTAAAATACTTTAAAATTTTATATATATAATATCCATTTATTTTTTTACAAAATAATATAATTGCAAAATAATTAAATTGAATTGAAAATTTTTACTGTTTTTAAAATTAATACATTTTTTTTTTTATTATATTATTATTAGGGTTTTTTTATATTTTGGTAGTATTTAGTAGAATTAAATGTCTTTGGGGTTTTTCAAGGGGTTTGTTTAAAAATATTGCATAATAAATATAAAATAAATGATTTAAGTTAATTCACTTGTTAGATTGTTTCATTTTTTAAATTGATATTAATATTTTTTCAATTTAAAATAAAAAATAAAAATGTTATTTGTAGAACATTTAATAATTATTATAATATTTATTATAATAATGTTACTGTACTTGTTTATAATGTTTGGTTTTAAGTTACTTAAATTATTTAATTAAAATATAATTAATATTTTAGATTTTAAATCTTATGTATTAAATAATTCAAATATAATAAGTTATAAGTTATTTAATTTATAAATATCAAAATAAGAATTATATTAAAAAGTATTATTATTAAATTAATTGTTTAATATTTATTCTAATTAAATTATTATATAATTTAATTTTAAAATTCTTATATAATCCTTTTAATGTATCATATTTATATATATTTATATTTATATAGATTATAAATAGAAAATTTGTTAATAATATTTATATATACAGATTAAAATATAAAATTAAATTAATTCATTTTTTTATTATTAATTTTTGTAATCGATTTTTAAATTTGAAAGTCCACTAATTTTTTATTAAATTAAATTTAAATTTAATTTAAATTAAATTACAAGTACTCAAAAGTTTTTTTCTTTATAAAATCTATCTATTTTTTGTTTAAATATTTTAAGGAATTTTTTAGGGTTAGCCTAAACATTTTCCCTGACATTTTTTAATAAATGACCTATAGATTCCACAGTAGATTTAGAGCTTTTATAATTGTCAAAAAAAACAAAAAATGTAGTAAAATAAATTTTGTTTAAAATAGACATAACTTGTTTTTCTGAGTTTATCAAGTCATCTAGTTTTCCTTCCTTAAGCATTACTAAAACATAAGTAGTAATATTCATTAATGTAATTGAAAGAGGGAAATTATACTTTTCATGCTATGAATATTATAAAGCCTCCCTTAAATATAAAATGTGATTAGACACAAAAGCAAGAATTTACAGAATTCCAAACATTCCTCCCTAAAATAATAAATTTAAATATTAATATAATATAAAATATATTATAAAAAATAAAAGAATGCAATTATTATTAAAAAATTTGTTATTTTATTTTAATATTATATTTTAATTACTCCTCTAATATCGGTGGCAGGATCACTTCCTTAAAAACCAATTTCTTCCCAGTGACTACCATATCGCAGACAAGTATCTTGGGATGTTAATTAAGTATATATAGTGAAAATCATTTAAAAATGAAGGGCATCTTAGTCATCAAATTTAATTTTTGAAAAAGCTAAAATTCTGTCTTTTTCACTTAAAAGACTTGGTTTATTTAATTTGTGGCCCCTAGCTTTGCTGCAAAAAGAGAACAATTTTTAAAACAAAGTTAGCTTTACTTATTATTCTTAATATACCTATTTCATCTCCTGGGTCAAGTCTAATTATCTCACCTTTTTTAGAATTGATAATATATAAATAAATTATTTTTAATATATTAATATGTAATTTATATTTTATGTATATATATTTTTTTATAATTACTTAATTCCAAGCATCCATAAACTGAATCGGGGTTACTTTATTTTATTAAGATTTTTTTTATTCTTAAAGTTTAAGAGTTTCTTTGGATATTATATTCCATTCATCTTCGCTTATTTATTATTAATTTTTAATTTTTTTTTCATTTGACAATCTTTCCATTTATTATGGAGATAATACTTTATCCTTTAACTCTTATTTATCTTCTTCTACAACCTTATAAAGATTATTAGTTAATAATTTATCATTAAATAATTAAATAAATTATATTATAATATTTTTTATTTTTTTTACATCCTCATTAAAATCGAAGTCATTATTATTTTATTCGTTATTATATTTAGATTTTGTTTATTTTTTTTTATGATTTTCTAATTAGTCTTCATTTTCATTTTCTTCATCTTCATCATCATTTTTGTCATCATCATTATCTATATCATCTTAATGGGTTGATAATTTCGATGAAATGACTATTTTTTAATCTTCGTTTTCATCCTCTTCTATACTATTTTATTTCCTTTATTTTCCTTATTCATTTTAATTTTTATATTCATTTAAATGTTTTTTATTGTTTGGTGACAGTATTTGATTATTTAAATCCAATACTACATTTTAATTTTCTTAAGTTTTTTAATTTTTTACTGATCTTTTAGAATTTAAATTTTCTTAATCATTTATTTTTATTAATGCAGCTTTGGTTGATAATTTATTAACCATATACCCCTATCTATTTCCAAGCTGTGAAGTTTTTCCTTTAAGTTTTTCGTTAGCTTTTTGCTAAATTTATTTTCTAGCTTTACTTGCCTCTGTTTCAATATCAAAAAAATCCTCATCATTATCGATTTATCTATTGGTAGAAATAGGAGCTATAATCTATATTATAAAACAAAAAATTAAATACTTTATATAATATAAATATATAATGTTTTTTTATTAACTCCTTTTTTTCCTTCTTCGAAAGCTTAATCAAATTCATCATCTTCATTTTATTATTTTTATTAGTCTTCTGAGTCGACATCGTCTGAATCATTATGTTAAAATTTAGCATTGGCAGTTTTTTCAATCATTTCTCCAACTTCTCCTATTTCTTCTTCTTCCATTAAAATATTAATTACTTTATTATTTTTATCAAATTTAAAATCTTTTTTTGATATTTTGGATTATTTTTATTATTATTAAAAATCTTGTTCTTTTTCAGTTATTTAAATTTTTTAATTTTCTTATTCTTTTTTTAACTCATTTTCTTTTTTTTTTTGCTGAGCTTTTTTTATTTTTTATTCCATTCTTTATTTCTATATGTTGTAGCTGTATTGGCCAGAAATAACATTATTTTCGTTTACTTTTTTATTATCTTGCTATACCTCTAATTCCTCATTTTGACTATTATTTTAGTCGAATTCATCATCATTTTCTTTAATTTTATATTTTTTTTTTTAAAATTGTTCTCCAGAAAATTCAAGTTAATTTTAAACCATTTGATCTTATTCATCCCCTTAAAAGTCTTCATAATTATTATTATTATTTGTATTTTCTAAAATAACTTTGTCGTTTTATTTGTTATTACTACTGTCATCAGTCGAAGATGGGGCTAAAGGCTATTAATTATTTAAATAAAATTACTTATTACTAGGAATTTCCTGATATTTAGCTTCTCTGCTATTGTCGAATTTTTAAATTTTTTTTTTATTTTTTTTATTATTATTTTCATCAATTTATTCCCCAAAGTTTATCATTTCTTCTGGCTTAACTGGGTCTAGCTATGCCAGCCCGTTGTTAAAAATTTCAAGTAATTACTTTTCGTGTTTTGTGGACATAAATTAATTTATTATAAGAGAAATTTTTAACTTTAATTTCTATTGGTTTAATTGAAAAATACTAAAAAACTGTGGTTTTTTTATTTTTATTTTTATGGGATAAAGTTTTTTTTTTTTCTATTAATGTTTTTACTTAATTTTTTACTTAAATTACTTATTATTTAATAAATTAATAATAGTCAAACAATGTATTAATTTTATTTGATATGAATATGTATTAATCCTTTTTATAGGTCTCTTATTCCACAAATTATTTTCCTTCAAATTTGTATTAATTATTTCTCTTTATTTTTATCATATTTTAAATGAATTTATAGTACCATAAATCACATAATAATTTAAAGTTGCTTAATTTAACTTACTAAGGAATTAAATTAGGAATAAAAGATAATTCAAATTCATGAAAATTTTTAATATATAACTTCAAATAAATAATTTTAATAATATTTTAAATTTTATAAAATAAAATTTGCTTAAATATTTATTTAGTCCTATTAAAATCTTTTAACATACTAAATAAAATTATTTTTATAACAGCATTTAAAAAATTTTCCAAAAAATCCTTTTTAAGTTAAAATAAAAATAGTAAATTTTTTTACTAAAATCATTTTAATGTAATTATAATTACATCCAAATTATTATAAATTATTATAATTAAAAATAAAATAAATAATTTGATTTGCTTATAATATAAAACATATAAATTAATGTATACTCATTTTTTTGAATTTTTTGTAATTTATTAAGTTCTTAATTTTTGCGAAATTTCGCATTCCCAAGTGGAATGGTTGTCAAATCCAAATGCATTTGATTATACTGAATTTGTTAATTTAAAAGGTTCTTTATTATTTTGCTATATTTTATCTAGTTTGTGGTCTAATTCTATTTTTCCATATTTTGTAGCGCTAAATCTAAAATCATCAAATTTTTCCTAAGTTTTTTATAAATGTTTTTAAAATTTCTCAGGATATATAGATCTCGAAGATTCGCCAAATTCAGTTCCATGAGTTAAATATTTCATCCCTGGTTTACCTATATTAACATATATTTTTTAAAAAAACATTTTTAAAAAAAGATTTAAACAAATAATTATAGGAAATACACTATATTATTTTTAAATATATTTTAGTAAACTTAATATTTTCGAAAATAATTAACCTTGAGGTACTTTATATGATCTTTCTGCCAATTATATTCTTTCTATTTCCCATTCTGTTAAAATTGTACCCTTTAATACTGGTACTTTAGAAAACTCGTCATTTTAATGACCAGGGTCTATTAAATATAAAAATTACTTAAAATAAATTTTATTTCATATACATTTAATAAATTAATTTATGTTTTTTAATATAATTTCTAGTTTATATATATATAGTCGTTTTATCTTAATTGCACTTTTAATGCTGGCAAAAAAAGTTATATAATACATTTATGTTAAAATAATATTATGAATATGTAGGTATATAATTTTACCTTTCCAACTCGCTTTTTATCTTTATTTCATTTCTTAATAAATTTCTTGTTTAGATTTAGGTGGAGGCAGTTGAGAAATAAGGTCATCAGGTTTAATTCTTTCTGTTTTTTTATTTCTTTTATATTGTATTGAATTCATAAATTATCTTTCTTTTTCTTTTGTTTCGGCCATTTCTTTCATTAAATTTTAAATATTATCTTTGAATTGTTCGTCGTCACTCATTTTTTTATTTATATGTATATATATTTTAAATTCTTATATAATGTTTATATATTCGAGCTTTTAGAATTATTGGTTTTTCTTTTTTCTGTTATTTTATTGTAGAATTTTCGATTAAATTGATGTTTTTATTTTAATAATAATATTTATATTTTAAGAATTTAGAATAATAATCATAGTTATACGATAAGGAAAATGAAAATCATTTTTTAATTTTATAATAAGTAATTACACTCATACAAATAAAGTTATTATATATACATATAAATATCTTTAATTTTTTCAAGTTAAAAGATTTTTATTTATTATATAACTTTAATTTTAATATCAATTGTATTAGCATTTTATATATATATGGTTAAAAAATAAACAAAATACTTCATTGTTTTATAAATATTCTTACTAGGAATAAAATGAGCTTGGAGCAAAAATATAATTTTCTTTGTTTATATTTAATTTGATAGAATAAAAAATATTTTTACTTATAAAAATAAAAAAGTGAATAATAAAAATAAGAAAAAAGGATAGAAATAAAACAATAGGCAAATTAAATATGGACTAAATTTATTAATTATTAAATAAATAAGAATAAAGTAATGGGAAATAGTTGGAAAGCACAATTTAAATTTAAAACTTATTGATATAGTAGTCCCCCTAATCAAAAGAATAATTATAAAATGTAATCTAGTTAAAATTTAAAATAAAAACTAAATATTTATTTTTTTTTAAATATGATATTGGCCTTTACTTTTTAATTACTTATTGTTAAATAATTTAAATATGTATAATAATAATTATTATTTATTTAAGGATTTAAAAAAATAACTGGGCTTAAGCTAAAATGAATAAGATAATGAAAAAATTAGATCTTTAATTAATTCAATAATAGTTGAAAATTATATTGATCTTAACTTTTTAGAACAAATTTCCAAATTTTATAAATAATAAAATCAAAAAGGAGCTTTAATTTTTTATTTACAATTAATCTCTCAATTAAAATTTTAGAGTATTAAAGAAGAATACCTGATTTTTGTATTAGAAGAATTAATTACTGTATTAAAATAAAATTTGTATATAAATGAATTTGTAGTAAATGAGGATGTCGAAATTAAAGATATTGATACAAATATTATAAAATAAATAACTTAAATTCAAGAACTTGTCAGTTAATAATTTGTTTCTAACTAGTAAACTGGTTTATAATCTTCAATCATTGCAGTATTTTTGGCATTCTTAAGCTTTTCACAGTAAAAATAAAGACAAATTAATTTTAGAAATAAATTAATTTATTAAATAATAAAACTTTTTAAAATTATTTTAACTAATGATATAAAAAAAAATAATATCATTTATTTTAAGCATATATATTTTTAAAATAAAATCATAAATTAAAATTTTTTTTTAGAACCAAGCAGACTTTAATTAAAGAAATAAAGAAAAATGAAAAATTTGGGTAAAATTTGGACTCAGTCTTATAAATAATTTATATTGGACTAAAAATAGTCGATTTCAATTAAGAAATTTCAGTATAACCTACCTTATAACAAGTAAAAACATAAGCAAAAAATTATTTTAAATATTATAATTAAGTATTTATTTATTAAATTATAAATTTAAATAAATAAAAAATAAAATTAAAATCAAAATTTAGCTGGAATGTTGGTTATCTGCCATATTGGATTCAAATTACTTGACCTTTTGCATGTCTCCTAGCTTGTAAAATTTGTTAGATATGGTTGACAAATAATTAAAATATTAAGAAGATTTATTTTAAGAAGTAATTTAATTTGATGAGTTGTAAAAAAATTATAAAAATAATTTGAAAACTATAGAATAAAAAATTCAGGGAGATATAGGAAGTATTTATTATAAAACTGTTTCATTTTGAGTATAGAAAATAAAAATCAATAGAATTTATTGATTAATAATATGAAATTGAAAAACAAACCTTGAAATCTAATTATATTATTGTATTTCATCTTATAAAATATATAATGTAATATTTTGATTTTTTTTGTTAAATTGTCGCATATTTACGTTGTTACTTGCTTTTTAGCTAGATTAATTATAAATTAAATGGGAATTCTAAAAAAACATTTTTTAAATAAAAAACAATTGAATTTATTAATCATATATGATTTAAAAAATAAAAATAATAAAAATTTAATAATTTAACAAATTAATATTACCATAATATTCTAAATTTAAAAAAAAAAAAAAAAATTAGTCAGATCAACAAATAATAATTCTAAAAAGCTATAAAATTTTAAACATAAATAGAAATATATAGCATTAGCTTAAATAAAAACAAAAGTATATAATAAAATGGGTTAATAAAATTGTTGCGAACTTGTAAATAAACAATAAAATCAAATAACTTAAGATGATATTGATAACTATAAATTTGATAAACTTGATTATAGCAGGCCTTCAACTTATAAAAAATTAGAATCAATCGCAACTGAAATTACAACAAGTAAAATAAATTAATTTATTTATTATACATAAATAAATAAATAAAATAATGCTTTGTAAATTTAAATCATTTTTAAATATTTAAAAATTTTGCAAATTTTTTTAATTAATTCTAAAATAATTATAATGAAAAAAAATAATAAATATTTACAAATTTATAGGTAAATAAATTCCAAGTGCTTATAATTTATTAATTTCTCGAGTAATAGCCTATCGGCAGGAACATTTATTAAGGGTATTAAAAAATATAAACGATAAATAAATTCAAGAAAATTTCATTAAGCACTTAGAAACATTGGATTATGAATTGGTTGATTCAGTAAAATTTTACAAATAAATATGAATTTAAATAATTATATATAATATTTTAAATTGCATATATACATTTATTATTAAATACATTTATATTATATTAATCTTTAATTCATTTTTAATTATATTCTATAATGCAATTTACTTATTTTAAAACAATAAAAGCTCTATTATAATTTGTGCAAACATAAATAACATACAGATGAAGATGATGATGATGAAATTAAAAAATAATAAGAAAATTTTACATATAAGAAATGTGAATCGATTGTGGAAGATATAAATACGATAGATGATTCATAATATGAAAAATATTTTAAAACAGGTCTAAATATGATATAAAATAGAGAAGGTATATTATTATATAATTATAATAATTTTTATAATTTGGAGCGATAAATATTATCAAAATATTTATATATAGCTGGGATATTAATACTTGCAGGAGGAAAAAATATGAGATATGATTAAACCAAAATTAAAAGTTTAACACCTTTGGATATCCCATCATAAAAAAACATGTTTCAGTTGATTGCAGAAAAAATAACTAAATTGAATTTAATAGGTAAATTTAAATGATATAATTATAATATTATTCAATTATTTAATAAAATTTAAATAAAAATATTTTATTATTTTATATTTGATTTTAAAAAATAGCTTCAAATGGTAAGGATACATAAAGTACTTAAATTTAAGTTTATGTAATGACAACAGATGACCATTTTATAGAAGTTAAAGAGTATTGGAAAAAAAATAATTTTTTTGGAATTGACAAAAGTTGTATAACATTTTTTTTGCAAGTAATTATTTAAATAATAAAAAATTGGACAAATATATTAAATTTATAAAAAAATTAATTCTAATAATTTTTATCTTTAGTCTACATTTCCAGTTCTTGATTTGTAAGGGTAAATTTTAATGAAAAAATAATACGAAGCTTAATTATCCCCAAATGGGCCAGCAGATTTTTTTCCAGCTTTATTATCATTTGGAATATTGAAAAAAATGTAAATTATTAATAATTATTTAAGATTATAGAAATTTTTATTTTTAATTTTTTAATATTTCATAAATAAAAAAAAAAACTTTTAAAAGGTTGAAATAAAAAATTAAGTATCTTCACATAGTTGGAGTAGAAAATATTTTATTAAAACCTCTTGATCCATTATTATTAGGATATGCGAAATTATAAGATAAAGATTTTATTTGTAAAGTAGTCGATAGAAGTCCAAACGACAATGATGCATAATTTTTTGTGCAAAGAAGTGATGATACTGTAAAAGTAGTAACAAACTAGGAAATTATACAATATTTAGAAAACACTAAAAGTAGCTAAAAAAATACTAATAATAATATAAATAATATACAAAAATAGTAGAATTTATCAGATGCTCCAGTTTTTATGCACAATTTGGTTGTAAAAACTGATTTTTTAAATTAAATTGCCGGAGACCCTGGGAAAAAATATAAATTGGCTTAATAGTAAATAAAATAATAATTAACTAAAAAAATAAATATAAAATTAATTTTTTATATAAAAAAATTTTAGATTTCACGTTATCAAAAGAAGTTTAGATTGGTATGACTGGGAATCATAAAGTATTTTATAGCCTTAATAACCGAATGCTTATATTTTTGAAAGATAAATCGGTGATATGATAGCGCTAACTGGAATTGATAAAGTGAAACTACTAAAAGTAAATAGAACAGAAGAATATTCCCCTATTATATACCCTTTAGGAATTTACTCACCAGAAGAGGCTAAAACTGATTTATCTAATTTACATAAAAAATGGCTTGGCTTAGATGAAAGAAACTGTAACAAAATAAATATTATTAAAAAATTTTTTATTATATAAAACATAAGATTTTAAATATCTTTAATATTATTAATATATTATTAATTTTATAAAGATTTAGAAAGTTAAATATTGGAAATTTCACCATTGGTAAGCTATAACGGGGAACAGTTGGATCCTTATATATCATTAATATAAAATGTTAAGTAATTATAGTTCCCACTCCATATATAATCATATTAATAGTTATAACATGAAATATAGCAAATGAAAATGCAATAAAGTTAAAATGGAAAAAGTTAGACGTAACATAAATAATAATAGTAATAAATTCAATAATAATTGCAATAAAATAAAGTTTACTAATAAAAGTATAACGAATCTTAAAATTAGAGTTTAAGAAATAGTTCAAAATATCAAATAAATAATGCTAGTACTTATCATAATAATAACAATAACAGTAATAAAAATTCTTCATATTAAGTAACTAGAAAAAATTCAAACGTAAGTACCAAATAACAATAAAAATGACTTTTTAATAAAAATAAATATTATATTAAAATTTATAAGTTAATATAATTTGTTTATATTAACATTTTTCGATTTATTTATAATATTTGATTTTATAAATTAGAAAATGACTTATAAAAGTTTAAATATTAATTAGTATTATAACGTTGCTAATTGATCACATACGCATATACTTTCTTATTTAATATTTAAAAAATATATTTTATTTATGAAATATTTATTAGCAATTGCCTATATATTTTATTTAAATTATCTTTTTTAAATTAAATAGATCGATCAAATTAACTGATATATAAATACTTATTTTAATTTATATAATAAATTTAAGATTTATTGTTTTAGCTTTGTATTTTTTATTTTTAAAAATTGGGTTTAAAAAATATGGTATTTAAGTGTATTGAAATTATTTTGAAATTTGTATATTTTTTTATGATATAATTATTTTATAGATCAAATGCGTATTATCATAGTAAAATGAGTCAAAAAAATTAATATAAAAATAAAATAATAAATCAATTATTAATTATCATTATAATTAGATAATCGTAGTAGAACTTTTAAATATGTGATTCCACTGAAAAACAAAGAAATAAATTACTCACAAAGCAATTAAATATTCTTTTAAACCTAAAAACCTAAATTTTAAAATAACAAAAAAAAAAAATAATAATAAATAAAATATAAAAAAAAAATAAAAAAATATTTATATATAAAAGTGTTATATACTTTAAATGTAAGAAAATAATAATAATAAAAATCTAGTATTTTTCCTCAGACATGGGGACCGAGGGGACAGATCCTAAGAAAGTTATGAAAGATAAAAATTAGAAAAAGAATATGACTGTCACTTAACTGACTTGGGAAAATTTTAGGCCTAAGAAGCTGGAAAACATATTTAAGACATGATAAAAAAAACTGGAAAAGACATTAAATAAGTTAAATTAGTAGCTTCTCCTTTTCTAAGGTGTTGTATGACTGCTGAAAATGTCGCAGTAGGTACAATATAAAAATTAAAAGTTATATGAAATAAATAAATTAATATTTTAAATCATTTTTTTTTTCTATAAATGTAAATTGTATATCCATTTCTATTTATAAACTTTATAAAATAAACTTAAAAATTGATACTATAATTTTAATTTTTTTTTATTTTAAGGACTCGGATTACCTGTAATGAATAATGAAATAGTAGTAGATAATGGAGTATGTGAATGTTTAACTTCTGATATTTTAGACCATTCACCTTTTGAATAGGGGCTAAATATCAGAGAGGGAGAATAATAAATAAAAAAATACTGTCGCATAAAATTAAATGACTCAAATTAGGACGAAAATAAACCTAAATTTCCTGAAGGACCTAATGAAACTTATACTTATGAAAGATTATTTAACAATTTTAAAAGAATTACCTAAGAATTTTCTGAAAATGTTAAAAATGATCCTTAATATTAAAATACTGCTTTGATTATTGTTTCACATGGGGGGTGTGTGGCTGGACTTTTAAATACTTTAGGTATTTTTGATCCTGAAATTAGTTATCCTATTTGCAATATAAATGGATTTTTATTATAAAATGATTAGGAATTGAGTAAAGATAATTTACCTACAATTTTATGTAAGTAATATTAGGAACATTTGTCAGCAGCTGAAACTAATTATTTGAGATTTAAATAGGAGAAGGGAATTTGATATATTTTATAGCTATAATAAAAAATCAAATAATATTTTAATATTTAAATATAATTTTTTAATTTTAAATTCAAAGAATATTTAATATTTTTACAAATAAATAGTGTTAATTTAATTTAAATGTAAAACATGTAATATTTTTTTATAATAAAATATAATTAATAAAATTTAGATTAAATATAATAATAGCATTATAAAACTTATGTAATTTTCATGTATTTAATAATTTTAATTAATTATAAATCAAATTAATATGTATTACATATAAATAATTAAAAATAAAAATAAGTATAACTTTAAAAATTAGTTTAAACGTAGATAAGATCAAAATGGAATTCGAATAGAAGAATAATTAAGAAAACATTAATTAATAAAAGGTCGAGGAAAAAGATTAATAAAATTCTTAAGATATTTAGTAGCAATTATAATAAGAATAGCCATAAAATTTGGAATAAAACGAAGGAAACACGAATTAATCTTAACAGGATACAAAAAATATATAAGATGACCATTTAAAAAAGTAAGTATAGGAAAATAAATAAAAGTAAGAAGAATAGAACACAAAGAATACGCAGAATGAAAAAATTGAAAATAATGAAAAAAAAATTGATACCAATCAAATAAATAGTAATGATTTTTCAAATTAAGATAATAATTAATAATTAAATAAATAAAACGAAAACAAAAACAAAAAATTAAATAAAAATGTAAAAAATTAAAAAAAGTAAAATGGTTTTTCAGCCAATAATAATAATAATTTGCACTTTAAAAGTATTTCAAATGTGAATACGAAAGAAAAGTTCTACAAAAACACTAATGAAAATGAAAATCTTAATATTAGTAAGAATACAAATAATTTGTAAAAACAAAATAATCTTTCGTAAAGTAAACTTACTTAATAGACTTTATAAAAGCCATTTATAGTAATATTTAAAATATAAAATATGATTTTTTATAATTATTTAAGTTAAATGTATTTATATATATCATATTTTTTCTTTTTTATGTTAAAAAATTTTATTAATTTAAATAATATATTTTATTATAATAAAGACTTATAGTAAAGATCAATACTAATATTAAAAAGAATTAAAAAAATAAACTCAGCCTAATGAAAGATTAAACTTGTATGAGGAAATTAATGAGAATTAGCTTAAAAGATTATAAAAGCTTGTAATATAATAGTTATTATTTTTATAATAAAATTTTATAACATTAGTTAAATTATTTTTTTATAATTTTTGTATTTAAAAAGTAATCTTAATAAGTAAGTGTTATTGGCAAAAATACTCCAGTTTAGCAATTCGAAGAACAACTTAAATATAAATGGCATACAAAAAGAATAAACAATATATAAGAATAAAGAGGTTAAAACAAGATAAGCAAAAACTACTATAATTCTCGATATATCAAAAAGATGGCTGTAAAAATTAAAAATATATAATTATTTAAATTTTTATATTTAAATAAAAATATATATTAATTTAGGAAAGGGATCTTTTTCATGATGATACATAACAACATCTTTAATCTCATCGATAAAATAATAATAGCAACAAAAATATTTATGCATCTACTAGTTATTTAAAAAATGATACACATAACGAAGTTTTTAAAACCTCTAACGGATATTAAAAATCAGTTGACACCAAAACAAAACACTATTTACAGTAAAAAAAATAATAAGAGTAAATCGGGACATTAAAAAATAATAGTTAAAAAGGAGTTAACCTTGATAAATCTAATAGTGTTAAAAATATTAATAAATTGGAATAAAGTAAAGGCAAAAATTAGTAATCTGCTTAGCATATAGTTACAAATTCTCAAAGTGATTTGGCTAATACATTAAATTCTGGTAGAAAAATGGAAAATTCCTTGAAAAATTTTGATGAAGCTAAATAAAATTTAGCTATAAGTAAAAAATTGGTAAAAATTTAAGGTACGAAAAACGAATTTGGGACTTTTAACCCTACAAAAATTAAAAATATAGAAATTACAAAATAAAGTAAAAATAAAAATGAAGAAATTAAGAAAGAAAATTAAAGAATTGGGGCGAAATTGAGTTAAATTGCTTTGAACTAAAATAAACACAGTTATTTGAATGATCATATTGGAAACAGTTAGTCATAATAACAATCTTAGACTTTTGGAAAAAATAAATCATTTTTTTAGCAAGAACTGGAGAAAAAAAATATGGTAATAATGCTAAATAATTTGATATATAATTTTAAATAAATAATAATAATATATATTTAAATAAATATGATATAATATTTTTAAATTATTTCGATAAAATTATTTATTTACTAATTAAATTTTAGATTAATACGGCTTCTATTTTTTTTTATATAGAAATATTTAAAAAACTAGCTTTTAATTTATAATTTTCAAAATTATATATATATAGGAGCAAGCGAAAAGACTGGAAAAAATATTAAATAGAAAGCCTTAGTTTTAACACTAAATTGAGGCACCTAACTACCCTGCTATTAGACCTGTAAAATAGACTAAGTATTTTAAAGAAGAAAAAAGGAAACAAGAAGTGGCAGATTAAATTATGATTTCTAACATAGTAAATTACAATTAATAATTGAAAAAAGAAAGAGAAGAAAATAGCAAAAGAATTATCTAACATTAAAAATTGAAGAAAAATTTATCCAAATATAAATAGTTAAATTTTGAAATGCCTAGTATATACTATCCTTTAAGTGTTAAAAATATAGATAATAATTCTAGTGAGATTATTTTAAATTAGAGTAAAATTCATAATAAATCTGAATTAACAAGAAATTAAGATGAAGATGATGATTAAGATGCCAAAAATCTAGTTACATAAATTAAGTCGCCTATATAAAAAAATTAATTAAAAAGTTAAAAAAAACTTGAGGGAAAATTTTCAGATGTATAAAAAAATTAAGAAAATTAAGAGTAAAGTTCTTAAAAATTAAATGAAAAAGAGGTACCTGAAAAATAAAATGATTAAATTAGCAAGGAAAATCAAAAAAATTCGGAGTAAAAAATAATTTAAGACGAGAAAAATGAAGAGTTATTAAATATTAACGATAAAAATAGTACTAATTTGAATGAAAATTAAGAAAACTAAATTTAAAATGATTAAAAAAGTGAAAATAATTAAACAAATGAAGTTTAATCCTAAAATAAATTAGATCAATCATAATTGTAATAAATTAATTAATTATAGAAATAAAATTTGGAAAGTGTTTAATATTTAGAAAGTTAGTAGGCTTGAAAAATAATTTTATGATAAAATTTTGAGAAATTTATATTTTTTGTTTTAAAAAATTTATTTATGCAAAAATTATAAATATTTTTATATATAGAAAAATTTCATATAACTATAATTGAGCTAATTATTAGTTATATAATTATATTTTTTATAAATGCATTTAAATTTTATAAAAAAAAAGTTTTTGAGGGAAAAGTTTAACTAGTTTTAATAAGATTATTCACATATTTTAGTGCAACTTAATAAATTTTTAAAATTCAATTAATTGAAAAATAATTAACTAAATAGGATTTTTAAAAATTGATTAATTAATGTAATATAACTTTATTAATTAAATTATGAGCAATAAAAAATAATATATACAATTAATTTTCTTTTTATGACCTACTTGTTAATTATTTTTAATCATAAATATTGATATATAATATTTTAAAAATTATATCTTTAATCATAAAATTAATAAATATTTATACTGGTAGTGTTTTAATTAAAAACACGTATTTATTATTTTTTAATTTTTTTTTATTTGTATGTTTTTTATAAAAAATAAAATATTATATGTTTTCTAAAGGGTTTTTTGGTTATCTTTTTTTTATTTTTGCATATAAATCTTGAATTTAGTTAGATTTTGAAAAAATTCTGTATCGAAATATTTGAATACAATTTGAATAGATATTACGATTTTTTCAAAATTAAATTTATAATTAATATAAGAATCATCCGATCTTATTAGCATCATATTTTTAATTGAAAAAATATTTTATATGCATTGGTTTATTAAACTTTTATTGGTATTTAAATAGTACTTTTAGATATTATTAATTATGATTACATAGTTATATCACATTGATTGTTTGAATTTGATCACAAAAAATAATACAATATGAATTTTATTATCTCCCGTTATCCCTTTAATATAGATATTAAAACCTAAATCATAAAAAAAAATATTATAAAATTAAATAAAATAAAAATTAAAAAAATAAAAACAAAAATAAAAAAATTCAAGAAACCAAAAATGCTTAGCAAAATTACCAGAATTTCTAAATTTAACTTTGTTCCTTCTTTCAGCGCCGTTAGCAACGTCAAGGTTCCCCACACCTAGCTCTTTATAAATAACGAATTTGTGAACTCTGCCAAAGGAGAGACCTTCGAAACAGTGAATCCTGGTAAAAACAAAAACAACTAATCTTATAGAATAGAATATATTAAATCAAAATAAAATAAAAAAAGCATACAAAATATCACAACATCTATACTAATTTTTAACAAAAAATATCATAATATAAATTAATACACTAATTTTTAAACATTAAACTAATAACTTATATATATATAGCCACTGAAGAAGTGATTTGCTCAGTTTAAAAAGCCGGACAAGAAGACGTCGAAAGAGCTGTAAAAGCTGCTTAGGCTGCATTTGAAGGCGAATGGAGGACTATGTCTGCTCACAAAAGAGGAGAATTGATCTACGAATTAGGACAAAAAATGTGGGAAAACTTCGATGAACTTGTGGCTTTAGAGAGCTTGGACTCTGGAAAACCAGTCAGTTTTTGTGCCGCTGCAGGTAAATAATTATATTTATTTTTATTTATTATGTTATTGTATTGAATTTTTATTGTATCAATTTTACTATGAATTAAAAAAAAAAAACAACAAAAAAAATAAAAAATAATGTCTTATAATATTTATAATAAAAAAAGACTTGCCTTTGGCCATTTAGTGCTTTAAATATTACGGTGGGCTGGCTTCTAAAATTACAGGATTAACTCTTCCAGTTGAGGGGCCTTATACCGTTTATACTAGAAAAGAACCTATAGGAGTAGCAGCTCAAATTATTCCTTGGAACTTCCCTATGTACTAATAAAATTTTTTATAAATACGAACCAATAATACCTATAATCTTAAAAAGTTGTTCTTTCTTTCCATTTATTTTTTTAAACAAGAATGTGCTATTTAAAAATTTTCAAAAAAATTACAACAAATACAAAACATTAAATTAAATTAAATTAAAATTAATTTTCTTTTACTTTTTGAAAGTTTAATGCTGGCTTGGAAGTGGGGTCCTGCGTTAGCAGCCGGAGCAGTGTCAATTTTGAAGCCCTCAGAAAAGACTCCGCTAACAGCTTTAAGAATCGCTTAGTACGCAAAAGAAGTAGGTTTCCCGCCCGGAGTCGTTTAAGTGCTGTGCGGACACGGAGACGTCGGCGAAGCCTTGGTAAAACACCCAGGTGTGGAAAAAATTGCCTTTACTGGCTCAACTAGAGTCGGAATCAAAATTTCTTAGTTGGCTGCCTAGGCCAACTTGAAAAGGGTCACTTTGGAATTGGGCGGGAAATCTCCTAATATTATTTGTCATGATGCTGATATTAAAAAGGCTGCGCAGATTGCTAAGTTTGGCCTTTTCATGAATTAGGGACAAGTAAAAAAAACTTAAATAAAAAAAATATTTTTTTAGTTTCTTTTGAAATGCAAAAATTTATATATATATACTTATTTATTTTTAATGTATATTTTGAGGTTTTAAATTACCGAAATTTTTATGAATTATTTAATAAATCTTAAATATTAATCTTTTTCATACTTAATAGTGCTGTATTGCTGGATCTAGAGTTTTCGTCCACGAGAAAGTTTACGATTAGTTCATTGACCAAATTGTACACGAAGTTAAGTAAATAAAAGTTGGAGATCCTAGAGATACTACTATAGATTAAGGGCCCTAAGTAGATGAACTTTAGTTTAATAGTGTTATGGAATACATAAGAAAAGGAAAAGAAGAAGGAGCTAAATTACTTTATGGAGGTGAAAGAATGCACAAAAAAGGTTACTTCATCTAACCTACCATATTTACTGATGTAGATGATTCCCATACTATTTGTAATTTTTTTAATAAAAATTAAAAAAAAAAAGCTGTAAATTTATAAATTTTTATGATTTAAATTTATAAATTTTATTTTAGCCAAAGAAGAAATTTTTGGACCTGTTCTTTCCATTAAAAAATTCTCTGATTATGATGAAGTTATTAAAAGAGCTAATGATACTTAATATGGATTAGGAGCCGGTGTTATTACTAACAGTATTGGAACTTACTAAAAATTAGCCAATGCAATTAGAGCTGGAACAGTTTACGTTAATTGTTACGATGTATTTGATGCAAATAGTAAAAAATCTAAAATCTAAAAATATAAATTTTTAAATTTTTTTTATATTTAATAAACATATAAGGAACTAAATTTTTATAAAATATTAATTTCTTTTAAAAAAAGCCCCATTCGGAGGATTCAAAGCCTCTGGAATTGGAAGAGAGTTGGGACCTAATGCTGTTGATAATTATTTAGAAAATAAAACAATAATTTTGGCTTAAGAATAAGGAACTTTACCCTGAAAATTTAAATTCAAAAAAGTTAGAAATTATTGATAATAATAATAAAATTATAAATTTTACTTTCTTTAATTTTACATATAAAACTTTACTATTATATATTAATTCTAATTTAATTTATTTTACTACCTAATATAAATTAATTTACTAAAGAATTAAAAAATACTTCACAATATTTTCTTTGCCTTTACTTTATAATTTTATTAAATTATTATCATTTAATTTTAGAATAAAATTTTTCATTTAATCGAACAATTTATTAAATTATTTATTTTGGGCACACAAATTTTTCTTTTTTTTTTTTAAATTATATTGAAATTATTATAAAAATAATTCCTTGTTTTTATTTCAACTAAATAGATGACTATTCAAAATAAAATTTAATATATAAAAATATACAGAATTCAACATTTATTTTGTTAAATAAAACAGAATACATTAAAATTAATAATAATAAAAATTTATTAATTTGGGAAAATAAAAAAATAAAAACTTAAGAAAAAAAAACAAAAACAAATAAAACTTAAAAAAAAATAATTAAATTAATAAATTATTATGCATCAAAGAAGTCAAACTGGTATTATTTAAGTTCGAGATTTAACGCCAGTCTAATAAAAATTAAATAACAGTATAATAATTAAAAGATCTGTTTCCCCTATAAATTTATATTATCAAAATTAAAATTAAAATATTAACCAAAATATAAGTATAACCAATTCTAGCACAAGTAGACCAATTACTAATAATAATAATTTTACTAATAATTCAAATTTGAATAATTAAAATAATACATAAATAATAGTTAATAGCAATAATAATAATTATAACAACTATAATCTTGTTTAATCAGGATTTGTTACGACTAGGTAATAAAGCCTACCTAATAAAAATTTGTTGAATAATTTTAACATTACCGATAATAAAACGAATAACCATATTATAAGTAGCCGTAAAATCAATAATATTAATAATTAAAATAATCATAATAATTTAAATAATGTTAATAATTCGAATATTCATAACAATAGTAATTTTAATGATTCTTTTTTCATAAATTCTGCTAAAGCTAAAAGGCCGTCTAGTTAAAAAATTTCGGGGTAATAATTCTACAATAATAATAATAAAAATAATTAATAAAAAACATTTCTTGAAGATATTTAAAGTAGTTTCTATTAAACCTTGTAATAAGGACATAATTAATCTAAAAAAAGTAATGGCTAGCTAAATAAAGGTCTTAGTCAATAATTTTAATAAAGTAAATATTTTACCATTTTTTTTTCTTTTTTTATATTAATTTTTAACACTTACATTAAAAAATATATATAAAATGTTATTAAATTTTCTTATTTAAGGTACAGCAACTTTTAATAATGCTTCTATCATATCAATTAATAATTATGATAGCAGCAAAAAGGAATAACCAATATTAAATTAAAATTTGTTGGTAAATAATATAAGTAATAATAAGAAGCCAGGCTAATTTTTAATGAATCAAATTCAGTCACAGTTGTTATAAAAAAGAGATAAAAAAATCCAAGCTTTAAATATGGAAAAACCTCAGATAAATTTTTAATAAAAATCCTAAACATTACAATAAAATTAGCTTAAATCTTAATTGTACTTTCAACTACCAAATTAATAAAAATAATGTGAAAATAGATCTTAATCACCTAATATTTAAAAAAATTTGGTATTAACATCTTATAAAAAATTAGATATTCAAGGACCATAAACTGGATAAAATTGCAGCCATATTAGAAATTTTGAATCTTATAACAATTCACCTTTAAAATTAAATTAATAATAAAAGAAATACATTGAAAAAGATATTGATGATCTAATAGTGTAATAAAAATATTAATATAATTTTAAAAATATTCAATTACATATTTAAATTAATTTTTTAGGGATATTAGTCCAACAGTATCTTAAAAAAAACTAGGAATTCAGTTAAATTAATAAGAAGAAAAATAAGCTAATTAAGAATAAAGTAAGCAAATAAATTGTATTTAATTATTTTTTAATATAAAATATGTGCAAAATTTTTTAAATATAAAAAAATAATATTTTTAAGAATACTTAAAGGAAATTTACACTCTAAAACAGGAAATCGTTGAAAAAGATAAGATATTAAATAATTTATAATAATAAGTTGGTCCAAATAAAAATATTATATTAGACTAAGATAATTTTGTTAGCCAGTAATAAGAATAATTAATTTAAACTTTAAGAGATGAAGTTTAAAAACTCAAAATATCGAATATTTAATTAGAAAATAATTATAAACAAGTTTAAAGTGATAAAATTTAATTATCAAACAAATACGAACAAATTTAAATTTAAAATTAAAATTTGGACGAAGCTTATAGAAAAATTTCTTTAAAATAATAAAAACTTTTAAACGAAAACTAATAATTTCAAGAATAAAAATAAAATGAAATAAGAAGTTTATAAAGGTAACTAGATGAAATAATAAATGAAAAATAATTTGAAAAATAATAAAGAGATGAAATTATTAGCCAATTAAAATTAGAAAACTAGAGAATATAAGAATAAAAAGAATAATAATAAAGTTATAATTTAAATAATTAAAACCAGGTTGTTTCATAAATGAAGGAAAAATATGATGAATAAATTTAATAATTATAAAATAATATAAACCAAAAACTACATTAAATAAAATAAATTTAAGAAAAAAATATTTAATTGAGTAATTAAATAAATGAAATCGAAGATAAGTAGTAAGATTAAAAATTTTAATTTTTATAATTATTAAATTTTTGATTTATTTTAAAATATTTTAAAGTAAGATTAAATTTGATGAGTAAAATGAATCCAAATTATAATTAGAAGAATAATTAAATACATAAAAAATGGAAAATTAATAACTTTTATAGCAAATAGAAAAATAAGATTAATTATATATTTAATAATAAAAAGAAAACAATTAGTAATAAATAAATTATTAGCAAATATAAGAAGACATCTTTCAAATAAAGGTATTAATTTTTTCTAATTTTTAATAATATTACTTTTAGCTGTGTGTAAAATTTATAAAATATTTATGGGAAAAATAATTTATATTTATTTTAAGGGGATAAATTAAAAATTGCAAAATGATATCGTAAAGTTAAAAAAATATGCAAATGTCAAAAGAACTCCGTCTACATCATCTAATTAATCATAGATTGATTAAATTGATTTACAATTAGATTTGACTAAAATTGGAAATAACCATTCTACTAAAAATACAATTAAAGGTATAAATATTTTAATCATTTTAATTTACGAAATTTATTTATAATTAAAAATTTTGATTAATTTAAAAATATTTATATAAACTATTAAGAACAGATATTATTCAATTTTAATCCACATTTCTTTAAAAAAAAATATTATATTATATTATTTGTTTATTTTAAATAGATTAACAAAGTGTTTCAGATGTTTAACCATTATAAAAAGATACCAAAGAACTTAAAAATTTTAACCAATATAAATAAAGAAGTGATTTTTCAAATGATAAAAATCAATAGTAAATAAATTATTATAAAACTCCGAGTTAAAATAAAATTTTGGGTAATTTAAGTATAAATAAATATCAAAGTGCATTAAGTAGTGTAGGAAATAATTCTCCTTTGAAAAATCCTCATTCAAATTCAAATTTAAATTTAAATTTGACAAGCATGAACAGTTAATGCAGTCAATAAATGAGTTAAAATATTAACTAAAATTTCGATTAAAGTGTTAAAAATTCTTAAAAAAAATAAATAATGTAAAAAAGGCAGGACAGTAAAAACAACAATAATTAAAATTTTAGCAGACAAAGTAGTAAGATGTCTTAAAATTAGCAAGAATTGGCAAAAATTTCTTAAAGAATATCCCCTGAAAAAACTAGTTCAAAAAGCAGATTCCCTACTAGTAAGAAAATCAGACCTTATGATGTAAATGAAAAGTAAAATGAAGAGTAAATAAATTTCTATTATTTGAATTAATAATCTTAATAAAATGATAAAAAAAAACCCACTATCACATATGTAAATCCAGGGGGAACTAGCACAAAAAATAGCGAAAAATATGCTAAATAAAGGAATAATAGTTTAACGCATAATTAAAAAGATTAAAATAATAATTAAAGTAATATTTATAATAAAAATTATATTAATAATAGTGTTAAAAAAAACAACAATTTCGATAATAAAGTTAATTAGTATTATAGTTAAAGATCGTCAAAAAGTAAATAAAATGGCCAAAAACCTATATAATAAACACATATTGATTTATAAGGAGTTGTATGATTTTATTTTTAACTTTATATAATTATATAAATAAATTTAATATTTGAATATGTATATTTTTATTTTGTATAAAATTATAGATTATAAAATATAAAATTGATTTAATATTTATTGTTCAGTTTTTTGTAAATGTTTAAGAATTCCAAAAAAGTTTATACATTTTATCATATTTTATCGTTAAAAGTTAATTGTATAGATAATATTACTTTTTATAACATACTAAATTAATTATACTTGTTAATAATAATTCGATTTATCTTTCAAAAATTACTTTTTTATATATTAAAATTTTGATTGTTTTGATTATTATTAATTGATTGTAATTTATTTTATCTAGGGGTAATATTTCTAGATTACAAAGATTTGTTTATTTATTCTAAAGCATTATTTTGTTAAAGTTATTAAAGGATTCTATTTTGGCTTTTTTATAAATTTATAAAATAAATTTAGTTTAAAATAATAATTAAATAAATTGTCGAAATTACTCAAGCTGATTTCTCAATTCTTTTCTCTTTTTATTCTTAACATATTTAAATCTATTGAAATAACTGTAAACCCCGAAAGATTTTGGCATTTATTAAAATTTTTTAGCTTTTTTAACTATATTTTCTATATCATAATTAAATCTAGGATAATATAAGACAGCTTCATAAGGTTTTTCTTCAATATACCAATTTTTACAGTTATAAGCAGGTTTTAGTATATCTCTTAAACTGGTATTTAACCCTTATTATAAATTATTTACTACTCCTTTTTTCATTAATTTTCGACTTGGATTCTCGTGAATTACTGCAGAAAAAGATAAATCTGTTAAGTGGCTTTGATATTTATTTTAACTATCTCTTATTTTCCCAAAATCGAAATTTCTTTGTTGTTAAATTTAAGCAGAATTATTGTTAAAATTTATAGTGCTTAATCTTTTAAAATTTTTTTATCTTGGACTTAAAAAACTTGACCTGTTAATTTGGTTTTGGTTTTAATTTTAATTTTGCCCATTATGTATCATCTAATTATTCTAACTATTTTAAGTGTTCTATTACTGCAATTATAAAGGTTAAATATTTTTTTCTTGATTTTGTAATTTATTATACAAAACTGAGAAATTTTTCTGTAAATCTGTTGCAGGTTCATTTTGATCATAAGAGTCTATGCTCCTATTTAAATTTAGTTAAATACAGTTATTAATAGCATTTGGCTCTATTTTATTATTTGCTTATTCAATGATATTTATTTGTGGATTTGATGAAAATGAGCCAATATTTTATTATGATTCTTGATCTTCGTTTATTACTTAAAGTAGGTTATTGTTTGTGTTTATGTTTATATTTTGTTGTGTAGGAAATTATTCTTCAAAATTATTGTTATTATCAAATAATTGATTGTACAAAAATACCTGATATTCTTCCTTAGATATTTTAATTTTTATTAAATTAAGTTATTTAAAATTTGATATAAAGTAAAATTTAAAATATAAAAATTTTTACTTTTTCTATATTAAATTTAATTTCTTCTTAGCAGGATTCAGTTTTTGCCATCATTGCCAAAGTCGCATACTTATTTTAATTTCTATTTTTTTTTATTTAATTTCTTTTTTATTCAACTTAAAAATTACTTTACAGTATAACTCTTTATCTATCGCTTTATAAATGAATATATGGACACTAAGTTAAATAGTGATCTGATTCTGAACATACATAACATATATCATTATTAAATTTTTAGGCTAAATATTTATTTTAATCAAGTTTAAAAATGAAGGTATTTGCAATTAAGTGGAAAAGCTCTTTATCGGCTTTATTATTATCGATTAATTCTAAAAACTGACTCCTACTTAGACAATATAAATTACAGGGTTATATAGCTCTAACGCAAGTTTAACGACTGAAATTACTAAAAAATGAATATTCTCCAAAATAGCCACCTGCTTCTATTATTTGCTGAAAAAAAATTTAATATTTATACATAATAAAAAAGTTATATGCATAAAAAAAGCTTAAAAACACAAATAAATAATAAAAATAAAACAAAAGAAATTAAAAAATATTTATATCATTTACAATTCTAGTGCTATCAAATTATCCATTAGCGCTTTCTAAATATACTTCTACTTTTCCTTCTTTTAAAAAATAAATACACGGATCGATTTCTAAGCTTTGTTCTAAATAAATTTCATTATTTTCCATAAAATATTTTTGAGTCATATTTTTTGCAGCATTTGTCAAAATTTCTGAACTAAATCTCTAAAAAACTTTGGCATTTTGTAGAATCTAAATTATATAAAATTTATTAAATCAAACTTAAATATTTTTTAATTTAAATCATAAAAATTTTAATGTATTCGTTTTACCTTAGAATTTGACTATATATTAATTTTATCTTTTAAATCTATAGGAATATGTTCAATTACATACATTTCTTCCTCAGCTGACAAAGATTTTTCACGTCTAATTTTATAAGAAAAATAATTTCTTATTTCAATCATAAGACTATGCTCAATGTTTCTGGATTTTAAGTATCGTTCTACTAATTGAATCTCTTTTTTATAAGCTTTGTTTTCTCTATTTATATCTAAAATAATTTCACCTACACTAGTTAAAACATATGCGAAAACCCCTCTTTAAAAAATAATAATTTAATTTTATAAATACTAAAATCAATTTTTTAACAAATAATTTTTTTTTATTAATTATTTATTTATTTATACGTTGAAAAAATCATGGTAAATATAACGAATCCCATTTCCAAATTTGTGATTGGTAAAATATCCCCATAACCAACAGTTGTCCTAAGATTAAAATTATTAGTCAACAAATTAATTATTGTAATTTTGTATAAATTTAAATATATTTAAAAGTACATACTGTAAATATAAATATATATTAAATATTCAAAATATTATTCTGGTCAATTTCTGGATAAAAATTTAATTATTCAGGAAGTATTTTAATTTAAAATTATAATTGATTTTTATTTACTTTATATATGTATGTAAAATAACATTAATTAATATAAATATTTAATACAAATTAAAATACTCCTTGAATAATTAAATTTTTATCCAAAAATCGACCGGATTAATATAAATATATTTATTTTTTATAATGTTTAAAATTTACATAGTAGTTGCTGAAAAATACACTGATTGTAAATATAAATCTGGCCATTCGTAATTTGATAGTCCGTAACTTTCTATCCAATTTGTTTTTAAATTAAAGAAATTTTTTTAAAATTTGGCTAATCCATAAAATAAGCACCCAAATATATGTGCAATAAGAATAGATATTATAAATAAATTTACAAACTAGCAATAAATGTATCTTATTTTATGGGTAACATTATGATCCATCATTTCTTGTAAATACATTAAAAGTGTGATAATTTTGAAAAATATTAGTATATTAATAAATCTAAAAAAGGATGCATCGGTTTTAGAAAGCTAACAAATTAATGGTATAATTGGTAAAAAATCTACTATAAAAAAGGTTCTTAAATAATGGTCGGCTATTTTTTATTTATCTTTAACTTTTTGCCCCTATTTGTAAATTTATATATAATTCATATTGAAATTAATTTAAAAATATATTTTTATTCATTAAATGAAGTTTTAAAAAATATTATTTATTTACATCTTAATAAAAAGTAGTGAAAAATTGAAGAATAATGTCGATAAAAAATGTTATAAGAGTAACCCAAATAAGAACTATCCATTCTACATATCTTTCGAAAAATGGGGCCCCGTCTTAAGCCATATCAATTGGCAAAATTGATATAATAATAAAAATTATTATTAAATGATATATATCCCAAATTTTTTTAAAAGGACTGTGTTAATCTATAACCTTTAATAATTCATAAAAATAAAATTAATAAATAATTTATATAAATTAGTTTTAAAATATATTATAAAACAATTACCTTTATATTATTATAGAATTTTGTCAATTTTTTCATAAGTTTTTATTGTTTGCTTTTTAATATTGTTTGTCTTATTTTACTTTTTGTAAAGCAATTTTCTTTTTTTGAAAATGATAAATCATTCAAAAGTTTTATTGCTTATTCGTTTAAATATTAAACACTTTTTACTGGAACTTAAAATTTAATATTCTATATAAATTAATTTATCAACTTTTTAACAGAAACTTATTTTCCCATAGCAGAAAAATAGCTTTTTTTGCTTTACCTAAGATCATCTTGGTTTTCTTATAATTGGTACTTTTAAGACTTAAAATTACTATTATTAAAATTGCTAAATTAACTATTATTATTCATTATATGCTAATTTTAAGCACATGATACGTTTCTATTTCTTATTTATGATTAATTTTTATATTTTTCAAATTGTTCAGAATTATGTTTAAAATTTAAATATTGTTTATCTTTTTAATTTTTAGAAATATTTATATCGTCATTATTTTATTTTATAGGTGCTTCTAAAGGAAGCATGAATTACGTAGTATTTAAACGATCTCGCTCAGTATACATTTGTCTTTTAAATTTAAAAAAAATTAATATGAATATTTTTACAAATAAAATTATTTAATTTATTTATATATATAATAATATTATTAAAAAAATTTTATAAAATAAACTAAAAAAACTAATTAATATTATATTTTTAAAAATTACGTTTAAAATTAGGTTTATTATTTTGTTTCAGGACTCTAATTCTAATTTATATTATTATTTGCACTTTTATCAATTTATTCGGAGCATAAAATGTTATCCAATTTTTATTAATGATAATGATAATGATAATTATTATTATTATTGTTATTATTAATAAAACTTTTTTTAATTTATGAACTATATACATCTTGATTTGATTCAGTTTCCAAATTTAAAAAACTATAATTTTCTTACTAATTATCATCTATTTCTGATTATTTGGGTATTTTTTTATCAGTTTTTAGCATTTCCTTTGCTGATTACTAAAAATTATGAAAAGAAATTTTTTGCATACTTAATATATTATTTTATGGTTAAGATTTATTTTTTATATATGGCTAATGTGATTTCGTATAGTCTTATTAATGACTTAGTATTTAAGAGCTTTTTATAGTGTTAGAATTGTTATGTGATTTATTTGAAATATATATTTAGGAGCTCTTTTCTTAATTGTGGATGTTATTTATCTCCTCCATATTTGATTTTTCTTCAATTTTGTTTTTTATTTTTTGTTTTAAATTAATGTTATTGGTTTTTTTATTTTATTATAATTATCATAAATAAATTAACTACATTTTTTGTAAAGAAATATGTATATTTAATTTAAAGTTCTTAAATTCTAACTTTCATATTTTCTGGCAAAGGTTCGATTAATTTTACCTAATTTTGTTTAGTTTATATTTTTTGAAATTAACTAATTGTTCTCAAGTTGAAATGATAAAATTTTTACTAAGTATTTTTTTAATCATACTAAATATTATCTAAATCGTACTAAATAATTAAATATATACATTTATTATATTGTTCTATTTAAATAAATATATTTAAAAAACCAAATTTTATTATATATTTTAATATCAATAATTATTCTAAAATATATAGTATTGTTTGCAATTCAATATAATTAATTTAAAATTTTTTCATATATTTTACTTAATATCAAATTATTTTTAATTATTCTTATTATCTTCATTCAAATCTTAAATTTCTTCATTTTATTAAACTATTTAATATGCTAAATATTTATGATTTAAATTTTAAAGGTTAAAAATTTAAGTGTTTATAATTCCTCCTTTCTCAGCCTAACAGTGTTACTATATAAAGAAAACTCTTTTAATTCTAGAATGAGTTAATGCCATTGCACACATTATACAAGGTTCTCTAAATATGTAAAGGTCCAAATTTGTAGCATAATAATATTATTATTACTATTATTATTAAGCTTAATTTTAAATAGATTATTTTTTATTTTATTACTAATTTTTTTATTTCTCTTATTTTTTAATTTTTTTATCTTTTAATTCATTTTGGCCTTCATTTGTAAAAGTTTATAGATTTTATATTTAATTCACTTATTTTTCTTATATTTATACAGTTTAATTACTTTAAAGACATGTTTACTTATCTTTAGGTGCAATCTCTAAATAAAAGTTATTTTTAATTAAAATATTTATAATTATATAAATAATAATTAAGAATTGTTCTTAAATTTTTTAAATATTAAAAATTTTACAATTTGATAGTTCATTATCTATTAAATCAGAGCTACTTTTTCGTTTTTAATTCATTTTTATTTCATTTTCTGTTTTTCCAGCAAAACAAATGTTCTAATTTAATTTTTTTTCGAAATCTTTTGATTCTATAATTTCTTTTTTTTATTATAATATAATATCTCCAAAAGTTTTCATAGTTTACATAACACAATGATTTATAGAATTTTAATTATTTCCAGTTTTATCCTCAGATTGATTGCATATTATTTATTTAAATGGGTCATAAAGAATACAAGCTTGTTATTAATTACCATTAATATAAGCTTATTTGGCAAGAGAAATCACTTTTTTTGCCAAATATTTACAAGTTTCTAAAATTTAAAATAATATAAATACCTTTAATTTATATTTACATTTAATTTAACATTTTCTACAAACTTATAATTAAAATATTTTTCATTAATTAATAAAATTATTACCGATTTCTTTAAATTCAAGATCCTTAAGATATTATTTTTCTTCATTTTAAAATTTTACAGGCCAATATAATGACCATTATTCATATTATTATCTGTTATATGGAATATTTATAGGTACATTTACATTTTATATAATTTAAATCGGAGCGAATTCTAACAATAATTTTTATAATTATTAAATTTTGAGATTTTCTTCATTTTCATCTTATTATAAAAATGATGTTTGATTTTAAATTTTTTAAACATTTTCTAAATTAAAATCTTCTTATAAACAGTAGAAAAAATGGATATTTTAATCTTTATTTTAAGCCTGTTATTTATTATCATTATTAATATTATTTTCATTATTTTCAGTTTATACACTATTTTATCCTTATTTTTTTTATTCAGCCGGTTCATATTCTTACTTTAAAGACTTAATTCTTCTTATATGATCTAAATTTTTTTAAATAAAATATTCACTGTGAAATTTAGAAAATACTTTCATTATTTTTTGGGCATTCTTTTTATTAGTTTCTATGATAACTGCAGGTTTTAGAAGTATTTATTATTCAAATTCTGTTGGTATAATTTATCTTATTTTAAAATCCATTTTATCGCAATTATATATTTATATATACTTTTAAAAATTTTATATTATTATTTTTTTTCACTTAATATATATTTTAAATAAAAAAACAAGATTATCTTAAATTAATTTAGTTCTCTTAAGCTAGTATTTAATGAATAATAAATAAAATAAATTTGATGAAATAAAATAGTGAAGTGAATAATTAAATAAAGAGAATGTGTATTTTTAAAATTAATTAAAATTTACAATATAAAGGGATAGATTATTAAGAATTGGAATTATTTATTAAAATATTATTGACTGAAAGTACTAATTTTCAAGCATTTTAAAATATTAGGATCAAAAATATTTTTAATTAATTGTAAAATAAAGAAAAAAGAAATTGTAATTTGGAAATATAACCATAAATCAAATAATTATTTATTTACCATGATTGTAAATGATTATTATTAATTTATAATAATATAATGATAATATTTTTATAATAATTAAATAATTAAATCATAATAATAATATGAGTTTTTATATTAATTAGACCATAAAAAAAAATAAGAAAAAATCAAGAAAAAAATATTTAATAAATCAATTAAAAATTTAAACAAAAATTTTTTAAAAATCTGAAAAAAATACATTGAAATTATTAGATATATAAAATGATAAGTTAAGTAAAATAATTTGATCCAAAATTATAGTAAATTCAGGCAAATTAAATTAGAAGAAGTCAAACTCAGTCTGTTAAGCCTAAAAAAATTTCAAAATAACATGAAAGTAATGAAAAAATAAATTAGTAGAGACAATCTGATTAAGAATAAAATTAACAAGTAAATAAAAATCCTTAAATAAAAAATATTATATTTTTTAATTAATTAAAAATATATTAATTAGTAAAGAGGTAATCACAGATAGCAACTGATTAATCCTTAATAAGTAAGTATTATAAATTAATATTTTTTAGCTAATAATAGTATTAATTTTTTTTGTTTTTTAAGTTTTATATTATTGAAATTTATTTGATTTTTATTTTAAAAATAATGGTTTAAAATAAAATTGTTTTATAAATTTAATAAATAAAAAAGAAATATGTAGAATTTTAAAATCACGACAATAATTATGGCAGTTAATCTGGAATATAAAGGAATTAACAAATAAAATTACCTGTATAATAATAATTTAGAGCAATTTCTATATAACCTAATTAGATTTAAACTTTTTCAAATAGCATAAATGGTAAAAGTTTTGTTAAATTTTGTGAACATAAAAATTAATACATGATTTTATATTTTAACAATCAATTAACATAGGTTAAGTTTAAACTGAAAGAAGAAACTCTTTAAATCAGTTAAATATATAAAATTAAAGGTAAAAAATAACTTACTATTTAATAAAAATATTTCAAAATAAAATTAATTTTTATGATATTAATATTTTTTATCTAGGTAATAATCTTTTTCTCACGTATCTTCCTCGTTAGTGGCCAGAAGAAGCCCCATAAAAAAATCATAAACATAAATTTAATAGTTACATTACCATCCAAATTAGGAGAATAATTATTAAAAGCTAAATTAAAGTCAAAGTTTAGTATAACTAAAAAATTTACAAAATTCATCAGTTTCAACTATTATACTTAAAAATTTTGAAGAAAGTTAATGTCATTAAAATTATAATTAAGTTCCTTAGACTCCTTAAAGAGTATAAAGCGAAAGAAAATCAGTGATAACAAAAATTTAATTTTGTTAATAAATTTCAAATTAAAAGGCTAGTAATCATACCCATTCCGATGCTGAATATGCTTAATTACCCTCATTTTAAGAATAAATAGAATATTTTTAAAAAAATTTAGAAAAAGATCCAGAAGTAAAAAATATAATTTATAAAAATATATATTATTAAAATGTCCAATTTTATGACCTAAATTTTTTTATTAAAAGAATACTTTTTTTTAATTTAAGGGAATACTTTGGAAATTAATTAATAAAGTATTAATATTAATAAACATAATAATATAATTAATCAATTTTAAAATTATATATAAATTTTTTATATTAATTATTCAATTTTAAAATTATATATATATTTTTTATATTAATTATTATATAAAAAAATTATGCAACTAAAATAAAATTTTACATATTTTTTTATTAATAATATTTTATAGTTAAAGAATAAATTTCCTTATTGTTGTATGCAAAGAGGAAAGCTAATAACTAAAATCACTAGACTTCGAAATTCCCCAGATAAAAGAAGCAAAATAATTAAACCCAGTATCAGAGGATCCCCTTCTATTGATAATTCATATTATAATAATAATAGTATAGACATATTATTTATAATAGAATTTTTTTTATATAATATAATTATTTAAGTATTATAATTCAATAATAAATATTTATTTAAAGGCAATGTTTTTGACACGTCTTAATAAATAGCCAATATTTCAGGAGTTTAAAGATAGAGTTTATTATTATAAACACTGGTTTCTGGAAAAGAATTAAAGTCTACTTAAAGTTCAAATTTTAAAAAGTCTGTAATTTAAAATAAAGAATAAATAATGGAAAATAATGAAAAAGAAAAAAGTGGGGAGAAAAAATATGAAAATTTAAACAGTTAATATAATTCAGAAAATTAAGATTAAAAAATTAATTTGGAAAATATCGAAAAATAATTTTAGTATTCTGATGAAAAATATTAGGGGCAAAGCTAAAATTTAGATGCTAATTAAAATTATTCTTAAATAGATGATCTTAATTTTTAAAATCAAAAAACTCCAGAAAATTAAAATTTCAAAGGAAAATAAAAAAGTATCACAAATTTAACGAATGAACATAATATAAGCTATTCTCCGATTACTAAAGTATAAACTTCTTAAAAAAAGTAATTGTCACCTGGATAAGCTTCTAATTTGTTAAAAGTTAATTATATTCAAAGTACTTAAAAAATATACTAAGGTAAAATAAAAAAATTATTATATAAGTTATTTTATTTTAAAAATAATTAAAAATTAAAAATTTAAAAAGAAAATTAAAATGAAGAATAACAGTAGAATAATATAACCTCTTTTGTGAATGAAAATGAAAACTAGGATAATTAAAAAAATGATAATTAAAGTAAATTCTTATATATAATTTAAAATAAATACATTATTATTTTAAGCTGACAATTATTTTTTAAAAACAGTTTTTGAAGAGTAATTTGAAGAAAGTTAATAAGATCTAAAATAAAAGGAATTAGAGTAAAATAAAGTGGAGAATATAAATTACCAATAATAGTAAGATTAATAAGAAAATAATTATTAAATCTTAAATTAAAACAATTAAAGTAATAAAATTTTTAATAATAATGATAGCCAAAATATGTCGGAGTAATAATAATTTACTTCTAATTAAAAAAATAATTTTGACAATTAATAAAAATAATAATAATCATCGTCTTAAATAAATGAAGAATTAGATTAGGAAATAAAAAAAATTGAAAATTTACTAATATAAGTTAAAAATAAAAAATTAAAATGTCAAGAAATTTTGAAAGAAAGCTTGTAAAAGTTTATGGAATTAGAGAATTTACCAGAAAATATTTAAAATATAGTTAAAAAAAAAATTGAAGGTTTTTAATCTTAGTAATCTGATATAGAATCTATTAACGAAAACTATGATTTAAATATCAGTAATTTTTTAAATAATTCTGTTAATTAAAACTAAATAAAATCCATTTTAAAATAAAAATTGGACTAAATTGATTAATATATGAGAGAATAAGAGATTTTTTAAGATGAAGCCTAGTTTTACTAAAATTTATATAATAATTAAAAAATTATGTTAGATAAGGAGTAAGAAAATGAAAAAAAATCACAAGAACAATCTTAAATTTAAATTTAATAAGAGTAAAGTTTAAAATTTTAAGAATATTTATAGATATAATAGTAAGAATAGAGTAAAAAAGAAAAAGAATAAGAATTAAAGATGCAGAAAATATAAGAATAAATGCAAAATTAAATTCAGTAAATGATGGGTTAAAATTTATAATAATTTTTAGATAATTTTAATTTGGTATAAAAATAATAATTAGAAGCTTAATAACAAATTATTAAAGAACATTAAGAGTAGTAAAAATTAATGGCATAATAAATGGAGGAATAAATGTAAAAATACAAGAATCAATAAGATATTTTACAAAATTATAAAGAAATGTATGATTAATTGAAATCGAAATAAGAAGAACTAAATAATTAATTAGTATAAAATATGGAGGATAAAAAAAACTTATAGGAATAAAGCTAAAATAATAGTTTATAAATTTTAGAAAAAGAAAAAAAAGAAAATGAAGAAAAAATTAAGCATATTTAAGAGTTATAAAACTAAATTTTACAAAAGATAGATATATAGTAATAATTTAATAAGTAAGAACTATAATAATATTTAAATAAAATTGAAGAATAAAAGTTTGATATGTAATAGGAGTAATAAAAAAATGATTAATTATTCTAGGAATAAAAATAATAATAAATGAATCTATAGTAGAAAGAAGAATAAGTAACAAAATAAAATGAAGAATTAATTTCAAATTAGATGGAAACATAACCGAACAATGGTATAAATAAAGATAATAGCTAATAATAATTAGATTAAGATTAGCAATAAAAATTATAAATAGATGACGATTAATAAAATTTAAATGATAGAGAAACTGAAAGAGCAGAAAATATAACAACTATAGATTAAAATGATATTAAACCATAATTAGATGAATAAATTATATCATAAGAATCAAAAAATTAAAATGATGAAATAATTGAAAATTAGGATTATTATTTAAAATAACAACATTTAAAATTAAAAGAAAATACATTACTTTAATAGGAATCATAGGTTTCTGATTTATTATTAGAAAAGACAGATAATACAAATTAAAATTACAATGATAAAAATATTAATAAAAATGAAAATGAAAATGACGAAAATTAATAAAATAATTAAAAAGAAACAGAAAAGTTATTCTTAAATAGCAATAATAATATTGATCAAAATACATATATTCTGAAGTCAAACTAAGATGATTATTGTTAAGGATCATAATTATAAGAAAATAATGGAAATTAAGAAAAAAAGCAATAACAAAATTTTGATGAAACTATGGAATAATAATAACAACAAAATTAATAATAATAGGAATAATCTAATGAATAAGAATAATTATTATAATTATAAGAGTAATAAAATAATTCTAATTGTTAATAAGAATTATCTTTTGAATAAAATAATTAGATGTAAGAAAACTAAATAGAAGATTAAATTGAACCCAATTAATAATCTTTTTAATAAAATAATGGTAATGAGATAGATAGTTAATAAGATTAAAATATGTTTGGCTAAGATTAATAATAATAGGAATAATAAAATTTTAATTAACAAGAAAATGAATAGCAAAATTTAAATTAAAATATAATAGATAAGGAAAATAAATAGATAATTTTAAATAAAAATGATGAAACTATATAAAAATCTATTGAAGAAATCCCAATGGACTAATAATAATAAAATTAGCAAGATCAGGAAAATGAATGTATAAATATATAAGAATAGGAATAATAATAATAACAATAGTAAATGCTATAGGAAAAAAATTAAATTTAAAATGAATAAAATTAAAATAATACCAATATATAAAACTAAAAATAAAAATACTCACTTCATGAAATAACTGCAAAAACGACACCTGACCAAACTCCAAAAAGCTGTAAATATTAAATTTTAATTAATGTTTTTAGTATTAAAAAATTAATTGCATAATAAAAAATTATTTTTTAATATTTTTAATTGTAGTTTCTAAATAAGAATTTAAAGAAATTTATAATGAGTATATGTAAAACCCTATTGTTGCAAGTTAATAAAGAATTTTAAACTAATTAAAAAGAGTCTAAGATGAATAAAACTACAATTAACTTCACAGATGTAGTCCCTCTAAAAGTTTGCCAAATTTTAACTAAGTAAAATAATAATAATAACAAACATATTTAGAAAAAGAATTATTTATGAAAAATATCCAGTAGATATTTGAATCAATGAAAGAGAGATAGTAAAAAATAAATAAATATAATATATTAAATTAAATTATTTCTGTATTAACAAATAAAATATTAGTGAAAATTTAAATTTTAATTATTAAAGTTGATTTAATTTTTAGAAAAAAAGACAAATAAAAGTTGAATTTTCGTCATAGTACATAAAATAATTTGATTGCTCCTTAAGATACTGATGAAATTGGTAAAATACAGTAAGATTACAGTTAAATAGAAAATGAAGACGAATTAAGATCTGATGCAATTGATTATGAATTATAATAAAATAATTAAAATAGTTCAAATCATATAGAACAAAAATGTGACTAAAATTATATCTCAAAAAAAGATAATGAAAATAGTCAATAAAAATAAATTTAATAAAACAGTTTTTTAAATATAGAGGAAAATAGTTTAAATTAAAGTGTTAAGAATTTTGAATCATTTAAAACTTCTTAAAAAAAACAAGATATAAAAAAAGCTCACATTGACTTTTCTCAATAAAAATTTAAGTATAAAAAATAAAATATCATCATTTAGTATTTTTTACGTTAAATAATTTTTACTTAAAGGAAATAAATATAACCAAGCAATTTGAAAAGAGAAAACCAGAGTAATATAACAAATATAAAAAGTAGCACAAAAAAAGCCAAATTAAATTTATCCGGTTTTTAAAGGTAATGATTTATTTTTAATGATTAAACTTTCATTTAATTTAATTTATTTTAATATATATTTAATTTATTATTTTAAATAAGGATAAATAATTTTAATTTTGAAAAAAATAATTCAATGACCTAAACTATGCCCAGTTGGAAAATAAGGCATGAAAATTCCAAATAGAACTCTATAAATAGAATGTAAAAATCAAATAAATCATAAGGAAGTAATAAAATTTAATATTATAAATATAAAAATTATATACTTTATTTAAATAACAAATAAGCATATAATTTAAAATAATTAATTTAAATATTTAATCATATAAAATATTGAATTAATTTTTTTCAGGAGTAAATTAATAAAAAGTTATTGAAGTTAGTAGAAATCATAATGACTATTTGACAGATTTTGGAAGATGTGTTGACAAAAATATTTAGGAAGAAATTTTAAAAAAAAATTTAATAATTGAAAATCCAGAAGATTTTGACCTTATAGACAAACTTGTTATATACTAAAAAAGTTTAGAAGATATGGGCTAATTAGGATATAAAGTAGGTAAAATATTAGCTAAATCAAATAATTAGTCTAAATATAACTCTGTGAATTAAATTTAATCTCTTTCATAAATAATAAATTGATATATTAAAAATATTATATAAAATCTAAAAAATTTAATTAACTCTATATTTTTTATATAATAAATATTTATTTATTTATTTTCTTGTTTATATGAACTTAATTTTAGTAAAAATTTGTTAATTTATAGCTATTTTTAATAAATTAATTTTGAAACTCAATTGAGCTAGAATAAATAAAAAAATACTATAAAAAAGATGAAATTATTAAAAATTTATAATTATGCTTAAATTTTAAAAAATATTTATACAATATAAAATAATGATATTATCATTTAATTAGCTTTTTATTATTAATTTCAAAAAATGCCTACTTATATATAGTTATATATTTATTTACATATTATGATATAAATATGTTAATTTAGCAGTAATTGAAAATAAATTAATATGCGTACTTTTAAAATTGTAAATTATATTTTTGAATTTTTAGTATATTTTATTTTTATGGTATTTTAATTATAATTTGTTTATTCAAGTATTTTATATTATGAAAGTGATATATAAATATATTTAAATTAGTAATATTATTTTTTTATTAATATAATTTTATATGTTGTTTAATTAAAATAAATTATATTAGAATTACATTATTATTCCATAAACTTCAAAAAATGATAAATATTTTATAAGAATAATAAATTAATTACAATTATATTTTTTCAAAACTTTTTTTATAATAGTAAAATATATTATGCAAGCTAATTTTCTTGAATATTTAAGTTTTTTTTCACTATATTTATTTAGGAAAACTTCTCATATTTATTATTTTATTAAAATTTATAATAAAAATCTGATAAAATCAAAAAAAAATAGAAAATTTAAATTAGTAAAAATAAATAAAAAAATCATTAAGTTAAAATTTAAAATTTTTTAAAAAATATAATTTAAAACCAAAAGCACCTGAAAATAAAATACATAAATTTCTCGCCATAAGTAAATTTTATATAGAAAGCAAACAAAAGAATCCAAGAAAATATAATATAATAATTTAAAATTCAAATAAAAAATTAAAAATTAAAAAGCGACATTTGAATAAAATATAACATAATAAAATTTCGTACAAAAAAAATTTAAGTAAGACCTAAAAAAATGGAAGAAGAAGACCTAAAATACTTAAAATTTGGAGACACAATTATTTTAAAAAGTCAGGAACCTCCTTTCGTTTATTTAGTGGCCAGATCTTTATTTGAAGAAAATGTTTATATGTTAAGAAATTTAAATAAAGACAATTCCTATATAGAGTACCCAAATACCTCGGAATTAATTTTCACAATTTAGCCTAAATTATACTGTTAAGAAAATAAAAAATATTAAAAGGCCAGAAAAGCAGGCGTAATAGACGATACAATGGAAGAAATGTTCTAAAGAAGGTTAAAAGCAGAAGCTGATTTAAATAGACATAAAATAGAAGAAGTAATATTAATTTTTTCATTTTATTTTTTTATTTAAAATTAATAATTATAAATATTTGTTGCATTTTATATTTTATTTTTATAGCTTTTTAAGGTTTTTATTATATTTTTAAAATATGTAATTTTTAATTTTCATTAGAGTTTAGGAACCTTTGTAACAATTGGAGATGAAGTGTAATTGTATCATGTACAGTCTTAATCTTATGTTAAAGCCACTACAGAAAAAAATTAAAAGGCTTAGAATATGTTTAATTTAAAGCTTACAAAATAGTCATCAAACTTAACTCATTTTTTTATTAGAATTAATCCATTTATGAATTTTAAAAAAACTGGTGAAAAAATTACATATGAGGATTCTTTTTATTTCGATAATTTTAAAACAAAATCTATCATTTCAAATAGAGAAATACCGTTATCTTTTAAAAACCAATAGGAATAAGATACTGATACAAATACAGGAAAATCACCTTTAAAAACTACTTAACACAATAATAATTATACATAATATTAAAATAAAGACAGTCAATAAAGCGATTTAGAATAGTAAAAATTAATTTTCTTATTTAAATTAATATAATTTTTATAATTAATAAATATATAAAGATATTAACTATAAGTTCCCCCAGTTATAGAAACTTTAAGTCAATTTTCAATTTATGATGCAGGTCATAGAAAAGAAGAAGTAGCTAGAATATATATTATAATTGAACATATTTTTATTAATTGTTTAAATATAAATTTTTATTTTTTAGGTTGTTTAATCTAATTTTTAAGCCATTTTGATAGTTCCTTATTAAAAAAGTAAAATGTAAATTAATAAACCCTTAAGATACGGTGACTATATTAGACTGTCTCATATTACCAAGAAATTTAAAAAAAAAGGAACAGTTTATGCTGACTATAATGTGTGTGGAACATTTCCTGAACTAAGATTAATGACAGACAATGATGCGCCTGAAGAAAATAAAATTGACCATAATCCAGCTACTTCAATATTTTAAATTGTGCCAGATAGTAACAAAAATATACAAAAAATAAAATAATATACATTATACAATAATATTTTTATGAAAATTAAGTATATACTTCTAACTTTAAAAATATTATATAACTTATAAATAAAAATAGTTTTTAAAAAGTATAGATTCAAATTTTACTGTTATTTTAATTTTTAGAGGAAAATAAAATGGGGTAAGTTATTCAATATGATAATAAAAAGAATGCAGGTAAGCAACAAAGGGTAAAAATAAAAATTATATATAATATTAAATACTATAATATCAATATTTTTATATTTGTATTTAAATAAATATTATATATAATTTTAGGGCGGGTATTATGGAAGAACTAATATAAGATTAAGATAAGTTTTAACTGGCAGATATTTAATTTTAGACGCCGATAAATAATACGATGGAGTTTATTTATCAGAAAGATATGATTATGTTATATATTAAAAAAAATTGAAAGAAAATGATGTGGGTGGACAAAAAGAGAAATTTTTTTAAAATAATTAAACTTTAAAAGATAAAGAAAAAAATAATAAAGATCCATATAACTTGAAACAACTAGATGAATAAGAAATTCAGTAAAATAAAAATAAAGGTTAGACGGATTAAGATTGGAAAGAAGTTGATCCGGTTGAAAAATATTTAGAATAAATAGAATTCACTATAGAATCAACTAGTCACGAAGAAAAGTAAAAAATAAGAAAAAAATACTAAATAAAATCTATTTATCTTAAAGAAATTTTATACTAAATAATTATTTTTCTAAAAGAAATTTGGCATAAAATCAATGAACAAAAATTAAGCATTTTTATATATATATAATAATTTTTTAGTTAGTTGCACAGAGCTTCAATGATATAACTTAAAATTTAGTATGATAAAAATAATAGTGATGCTAGTAAAAGTAAAGAAAAATGTTTAAAAATTGTAGATTAAGAAGATTTGTACATTTAAGATACTCATTTCGAAAAAGAATAAAATTAGGCTCTCGATTTTATGTAATGGAAAGGAAGTGCTTTATATTCAAATATGAACCCAATGCAAATTTCTCATTATAGTAAGAATAATAATTATTATATATTATATAAAATATATATAAATTTTCTCATTTTTATTTACTTTAAAAAATTGAAATTTTTACATTTTTTTAACTTCTTTAATTATTATATTTATTTTTTTTGATAAACTTATTAATTTAAATAAATAAAAAGATTTAGAGTTAGTTGAGGGGATAGGAGACTATTTTTATTTTGAACCAGTTTAAAATGAAGAGTTAAATAATATTGAAATAATTCACAATATGATTCTTCCTTTAATGAATTTGGACCTGGCCATAACTTAAGATAATGAAGTTAAATTTTAATTTTACATGAAATAATTAGAAAAAATTTTACACAAAGTTGGCTGTTGGATGTGCGGGGTGGCCCCTAGTTCTAGAAGTCAAATATTTTAAATTACTTCTTAGCCTATTGCTGAAAGATAGTATTTAATTAGAGAAAGTGGAATTATTGATATGGTTGTTAAATTAGTAAATAATATGTTAGCTTTCAATAAATTTAGCGAATAAAAAATTTTAGAAGATGAATTGATAGAAAGGTTTACAAAAACATTATTGGAATTTATTTAGTTAATGACAGATAATAATAAACCTAATTCTTTTTATATATTTTAATGGTATTCTTTGTTTAAACAAATTATTATGACTCATTCGGTAAAAAACTTTTATTTACAAATTTAAATACTTAAAAATTAGAATTTATAATAATTTATTGATATTAAATTTTCTTATTTAAGATTGCAAAATCTTTGAGATTTGACAGTTTGGTTAGATCATGGCTGAATTAACTAGAAATTTAAATGTCTTATAAATCAGATATGAAGGAAATAGCAGCAAAAATAAAATTTTCAGAAATGAATTTAAACGCCTTAAATTTGTTAACTGCTTTTGTAGGTTACAATGAATATAGGTAAAAAATAGAAATTTGTTAAAATTTTATAATATTTTTTAAGTATTAAATATATTTATATAGAGAAAAAGTAGATTAAGAGGAAGTCGTAAATGATTTAATGAAAAACGATAATATAAGGAGCAATATTTTTAGAAAATTAGATATATCTTAAAATGATTAAAAATTAGTGATAATTATAGATGAAAAAGATGGTGATTTAATTGAATATGAGTTATCTGAAAATCCTGAAGAAACTTTGGAAGAAAACTAATAATAATCATTGGTTAAATTCTTATGTACTTCGGCTATAGTAAAAATAGAATAAATTTTATTTTTAATATTATACTATAAAAAATAACTATTATTTAGTAAACCTACTAACTGTTTAAAATTATTATTAGTAGCTTTTATCATTAATATTATTTTCATTTTTTTAAGTCTCTTAAATTTTATGAATTTATTATAAATAAATTTTACATTATTCTTTTTACCAACTATTTTCATTTATAATATTTATTTATTTTTTAAAAAGATTAATATGATGATAGATTTATGTAAAGGAGGTCCTTAATATGTTATAGATTATATAAAAGAATTATATCCAATTGGCCATGTCAAATAAACATTTGAAGATAATACTATTCACTATCACTTTAGAAGTCTTTTTATTTCTTTATTTATAGAATCTTATTTTAAAATAGATTTAAGATATTGTTCTAATATACAGTTTCCATAGTTTATTTAGTTTAGTAAAGGAATAAAACCAAATTCTGTAAGTTTTATGAAAATGAAGAAAATTGAATAAATAGTTAATAGAAAATACGAGCATTAGAACTTCAATATTAAACAAATTATTAATAATTACTTGGATTCTTTATTTTCTACAAAAGTATAAAAATAATAAATAATGAAAGAAATAATTTGAATTTACTATTGATAAATTTTAATATTTTTATTAGGGAGGCCAAATGTATATAGAACATATAAAGGTTAAAGAAAAAGATCCCCAATTAAAAGGGTATACCCTTAGAAAACATTCTATAAATTAATTAACAAAATCTCTTTTATAGTTATGCTAAATTATGCTTAAAAAAGGATTTTATTATGTAGATGAGTGTATAATGTTAAAATAAAAATTGATGAATATTTTACATAGCAGCTTGAATTTTTACTTAATTTAATAAGATTTAAAAAAAAAAAGAAATAATTTGGACTCAAAAAGTAAAGATATTCCCATCGAATTATGTAATAATATTTGTGAAGTTATGACATGTTTATAAATTATTGAAGATACCATCATGAATTACTAATTAATCAGGTAAATTAAAATTTTTTATTTATTATAATTATATATATTTGAAAAGTAAAAATTATAATTATATTGAATATTTTAATATTTATAAAAATTACAGATACTTTTAATACATACAAGAGATTAGGATTAAATTTAGAAATTAAAAGAAAAAAATTGACAATGAATATAAATTAGAAAGATTAATGAAATTTGTGACTGATAATATTTAAATTTCTAAAGAAGACCATTTTAACATTTATATGTTACATGAGTGGATGTTGTTAGAATATCCAAAATTAAACGCCTAAATTATGGATTATTTATTTAATAAATTTTCATAAAAACAAAAGTTCATGGAAAATGCTTAACTAAGTTATATGATAAATTCCGAAAATATATAAATTTTTGATAAGTTAATTGGACTTTATCACGAAATGCATTTTTGTATTATAGATTTGGACTATGCCTCTTTTACAAACGAAGAAACTATAGAAAAAGAGCAGAAAATTTACTAAAATTTAAATTAATAAATGCTCTAGGTAGTTGGAATTTTTTTCGTAAATGAGGAAATTAGGTCAAATTATGAAAATATGTTACGAAAATAAATGGAAAATATTGATGCAGAATAGCAAGTTTTCAGCATATTTACTGGAGTAAAAAAAAACTTACAATTTAAATTAAATTTTATTTTTAAATAAAAGCAAAAATAAAAACAAATTTTTATTAGAAAAAGATTAAGCCTTAGAAAAAGGTGACTATAGATCAAGAACTAGTTTTAGATAAATAGAAATAGGTATTATAATTAGATGAATTAAAAGACAGTAAAAAATAGAATAAGGAAGTTTAAAAGGCAGTTAAAAATGGGAAAGAAGGAAACAAAAACGAAAAAGAAAAAGAAAAAAAGAAAAATAATAAAAAATCTAAAAATTAAAAAAAATAAGAGAGTATGGAGGAAGAGCTTAGAATTTAAATGGGGTTAAAAATTGGACCTTATAACTTTGAAGATTAAACTCAACTACAAGGCGGATTTAAAAGAGATTTAGATGATGATTTTCCCGAAAGTGATTAAAGTGATGTAAAAAAAAAAATTAATTTTTTTTTTTTTATTTTAATTACAATTTTTTTTAAAATTTAAATAAAATTAAAATAATTCATTTTTTTGCTAGGTTATTGAAGACGATGCTGAATAATAGGCAGAAGATGGAAACACTGCGTAATAAATTAAAACTTAGTCTAATAAACTAGTCTCAGAAATTCTATAGCAAGAAACGACTAAATTAAAAGGTAAATCATAATTAAAAAATAGGATTATATTTAAAAAAAAAAAATTAATTCATATATATATATATTAAGTTTAAATAAAATAGTTAGCATTAATATTACATGATATAAATTTTATTAAAATAAATAACTTATTTAGAAAACCAATCAACAATTAGTCCTTTTTCTCAAATACTGGCCCCCAAAAAAAATTTAAAAAGAAAGAGCAAATTCGCGCAAAGAGTTTCTCAGTAACTTTAGTAAAACTTGTTGAAAAAGAGCATTTTTTACAGGATTTTCGAGAACTACAACATAAGAATCGAAGAACTGCACTAAAATTAAAATTTTTTGAAAGGTTTAAATTACCACTAAAATATTTTACACTTACTTTAGTTGGCCAGCGCTGCCAACACAAAAATTTGGAAAACTGAAGAATTAAAACAAGTAAAAATAAAGTTAATGGAAACTTGTATTTGTGTACTTACTTATTTTGTGCTAAGAAATTAGGAAAACGCCTAAATAATTTTAAAAAACCCTTTGACGGCCGATGTGATAACTAAGGTGACGGCTGAAAAAGACCTGAAAATACAAAAAATTTCATATATTTTTATTAATGAGTTGTATTAGAATCATTTTTAACTGGTTTTGAATTTTTCTTTGGAATTTAACACTGACATAATAAGAAGAATGATTATGAAATAAAACACGAATTTAAGCCAAATTGGAAACGAAAGTTATAAACTAGAATTAGCCAAAAAATAGAAAGATAAGAAAAGAAAATTACAGATTTTAGATGAGATTAATTCTGGAAAAAATGACCATTGTGTCACTTCTTTTATTTATTTTTTAGAAACTTTGCCCAAATTCTTTAAAATTAAAGACAAATCTTTATAATAAAATCAGGAACATATAAGTAAATTTTGGTTACTTAATTTTTTAATTTTAATTATTTTTTTTAAATTATTTATATATTTGACCCAATTAAAATTTGAATTTATTTTAATAAAAATATTAAAGGAGAGAATAATTTATTTTTATTTTTTATCATTTATTTTTTATTTTTATTTTTACTAGGTAGATTATTTTAGACAGAGTGCGGAAATTTAAGGGCTGTTATTCTTGATATTTTCGAACAAGTTATGAAAGAAAAAATACAGGTAAATGCTAATAACGAATATGAAAAGGAACAAGTGATTAGTTCTAAGTAGATTATATTACTGTGTTTTTTAAAAAATTTCAGATAGTTACTTTCAAGATGTAATAAATAAAAATTAATAAATTAAATATATTTATAATTTAAGAATTTTTAAATTATAAAAAAATAATATTAAATTTATAAACAAACTTTTTTAGGCTCCACTGAATCAATAAATTATGCAAGATCTATTTTTAGTTTGTAAGATTTGAAAAGAATAATTATTTCATAAGAAGATTTTTATCCTTTAAAATTAGAGGCCATAATGTTTTTAACCGATATTTATATAAGTGGAAAAAACATCGAAGATAATGATTATCAAGAAATTTATAATTTGTTCAAAAACCACTTATTTAAATAATTAAACGATTTTTCGGGATAAGTAATTAAACAAGATATATTTTTTTTATATATAAAATTTTTACAAAAGTTTATAGTATACAAAAATAAACTTTGTTTAATTATAAATATTATTTTTTACTTATTTATTATAATAAAACCAGATAATGCATAGATTAGAATATACCGATGTGAGGTTTATAAATAAATAAATTTAGAATATTTTTTCTACTAATTATCTTTATAGCGCTCAAGATTATCTACTGAACATTCCTTATTTTTTAGCCTATGAATAGTATATATTATTTGGAATTACTAGAGCTTTTTTATATTTCTAAGAAAAAATGCCAGACACTTTATCTGATAATGGTAAAAGATAATAAAAAAAATTATTTTATTAATAAAAAAAATTCATTAATTAATATAAAAAATTTGTATAATTTAAAAATATTAGCATAAATTTTTGGAATTTTTAATATATTATAAATAATCTAAACAAACTTTAATATATTTTTTAAATTTAATTTAGATGCTTATTTGATTTAAGAATATTAAGATTTCTGTGATAAATATATGGTTGATTATTTTTAGAGACCAGATAAATATAGAAGATAAAGAAATACACATTAAAGAAAGTCCCAAAGAGGTCTTACAGTTCTTGGTATTCCCGGTAAAAATATTAATTCCACTGGTGACAAGGTATATCATATTTTATTTTTTATATTTAAATTTTACATTATTTTTCACATTTATTAAATATTCAATTTAATTTTATAAACAAGGAAAATGCAGTTTTGGAGACCTCAAGTCATTCATTTAATTAAAAACTTTAATTAGTAAAAATTTTGGTTGATATATTTTCCTATGACTATGTAAAAATTACTCTTGTGAATGGGTTCAAAGATGAGTAGTATCAGGAAGTTTAAGCTGCTTTCAATGTTCAAATAAACAAATAACAAAAAAACTTCTTTATTGAAGTAAAAATTTTTTAAAATAAATTAATTGTTTAACTATTCTTTGTAAAAAATTTAAAATAATTAAAATCACTAAATTGAAAATTAATTAATACATTATAGAAAAAATAGTTGGAAATGGAACATGAAAAAGAACTTAATTTGTTGACCTAGCTACTTTTACAAGTTAAATTAACGGACCCTGATAAATTTAAAAGTTATTTATATTAGTACATAAATATTTTATCATAAAAAAAATAAAACTACACTTCTTCCAATTCAGCAATGAAAGTGTTAAGAAAAATTTCTAATTACAAATAAAATATGGTAAAAAATTAAAAATAAAATTTAATAATTAAAAATAAAAATTAAATATAATTAAAAAAAATTAATATATATTTAAAAAAAAAATAAAAAAGGACGTGGCTGAAAGTATTTAAAAAGACCTTTGTTCTCTCGGGTTTTTGAAATATATTTGTGAAGTAATTATTAACGAAAGTGAAAGTTAAAAGCTAGAGTATATAGTTGGATTAGTAGACTTTTTAGACGAGGCAAATAAAGACATATAAGAAAATTTTTATTAGTATTTACTGGAAGATGATTAAATGAACTACTTTATTTTATAAATTAAAACTATTTTGGACAATAACTTTAAATAATTTAGAGAATATGAAAGAAGTAAAACGGAAATTAAACAGGTTTATAATTATGTTACACTTTAGGAATAAAGTGGAAGTGTTTTTACGAAATAGCAACAATAAAAAATAAATATTATCGCTTTTATGGGCTCGATTTTGAATTAGGAATTTTCTGAAAAAGACATGAATGTTATTATGGAAGAGTTTAATAAAGTAATTTAAAAAAATAAAAATAAATATTTATAAATTAAATATATGAGAAAAAATTATATAATATTTTAAAAATAGGTGATATTTAATAAATTGCAGATTTGTAAATATGTTTTAGAGGTAGTTAGATTGGGGTGCGAAAATCATTTTTCTTCAATGCAATAATATATGAGAAAATAAATTAATATAAATAAGTAATTGAAAAAAAATCCTGTAAATATGATAAGGGTTATAGCAGATTTATTCCAAAGATATTCAAAAATCATGAATGGGGCAAATATAGATTTTGGAATTTAAATTTTAGACACTCTTATTGAAATGATTTAAGGCCCTTGTAAAGAAAATTAGGTACTTTTTTTATTTTAAAATATTTTTAATATCTTTATTATATATAATATGTTTTTTAAATAGTTTGCACTAGTTAATACAAAGATTTTGGAAAGTTTGGAAGATATAATGATGGATATACACAGATTTTAGCATGCTTCTAAAGAACAAGAATCTTCACAACATCATTAATAATAATAGCATTAAGAAAGTTCAGAGTAAAATTAACAAATATCTGGCGAATTATTGGCATTTAACAGATTTAAAGACGTGGATTAATACAAATTTTCTAAATTTTTAATGAAAGTTTTTTTATTTATATCCTCGTTATTCGAAGGAGATGCTGACCCTTATATATTAAACAAAATAGATTTATTTATAAATATCAATTTGCTATTTAAAATTATTTAAATAAGTTATGAAAGGTACGAGAAAATCAATAAAGAAATAAATAAGGAGTCTTATTCTTTGTATTATTTAATTAAGTACCGAACATAGGTGGAGCAAATTGAGGGAGAAATTATTAATTTTGACTTTAATTCTAAAAAAAAAACATAAATAGGAGAACTAGGAAATGATATAATATACTATTCAAGGGCAAATTTGTAGCTTAAATAGGCTTTTAGCGCTTTTAATTTAATGTAGTCTTTGGTTTAATTATCGCCTAATTTCGCGAGCCAGTACAAAGAGTAGTTAGACATATTTTTGAACCAGAACAAGTTTTTGTTTAAAAGTAATTTGAAGCAACAGAAAATTTACCAATATTTTAACGAAAACTGTATTTCAATAGAGATTATAAACTCAGCAAACGAGCTTTAAAAAGTATTTTTTAGAAAGCCCCTTTTAACAAATTATTTATCTGATACTTCTAAAATAAGATTCGAAGAAAACGTGAGAAGAGACTCTTCCACAGACAAATTAAATGCTCTTTTAGAACAAGAACAGACTTTTGAAGACGAAATGCATCATATATTAAGATTATCTTCGATTTTAAAAAGAGTTAATTTACAGTATTTGACCTATTTTAGGAATATTAATATCGTATTAATTTTTATTTAGAATTTATTTATTTTGTTCACTTCAGGCACTAATATGGATAAATAGTCTGAAGATATTGTCTAAACGATTAAACAGGTTTTTGGAATGATTTAAATGTCTTCTGCTATTATTATTTGGCTCTTGTTTTTACTGATGGAAATGCCAGTTGACGCGAAAAGGTTGGGCAGAAAATATAAAAAATAAATGAAAAAAAAATATCAATAAGAAGCTTCTTAGGTCGGATAATTATTATATGCTTTTTATTAACTTTGTGTTAATTCTTATTTGTTCTATCTGTCTATCAATATCTTCATTTCTGTTATGGGCTTCTTTTATAATTAGGTAAATTAAATAAAATAATAAATACTTAAATTTAAAGTTAAATGAAAGTCTATAAAAACTATATATATATATTTATTTATATTAATGATTAATAATTTAATTTATAATTTATATTTTGATTTTAGGTATTTTATTCATTTTTAATGTTGGATATTGTGGATAGATTTTCGGTTTTAAAAAATGTTATCAGATCAATTACTTAAAATTCAACACAATTACTTATGACAGCTCTTTTAGGAGGAGTTATTTTATACATATATGCTATAATTGGATATTCAAATCAAGATATTAGAGATTCATTTTTGTATGCAAATGAAACAGATATAAATATGTGTACATCAGCTTTTGATTGCTTCATTTTTATTTTAAATTCGGGATTAAGATAAGGAGGAGGTGTAGGTGATATTATTTAAATGCCTGATCCATTTACTGAAGAAAAAAGTAAAAGCTATAAATTATATTTTAATATATTAATAATTTAATATTTTATATAATAATTATTTTATTAATTATATAGCATACAATTTGAGAGTTATATTTGACTTATCCTTTTTTATTATTATGATCATTATTTGGATGAATATAGTTTTCGGTATTATTATTGATACCTTTGCAGAATTAAGAGATGATAAAAAATAAAGAGGTAATTACTAAAAATTATATTTAAAATTAGCATTTATATATGGTTTATTTTTATAAATTTTTAGATATGGACAGAAATAATGTTTGCTTCATTTGTAATATAAATAGAAATCAATATGAGAATAACAATGTTAATTTTGAATAACACATATAAAAGGACCACTATATTTGGAATTATATATATTATATATAACATTTAAAAGGTAAAGATCAAAATGACTTTGATGGAACTGAAACATATATATATGAAAAATGGTAAAATGGGGATTTAACTTGGTTTCCTGTAGGAAGGTCTTTAAGTTTAGATAATTAATTTGAAGATAGTGAAGATTAAATTATTTTAAATAAATTAGGAGAAATGGATAAAAATTTGGAAAAAATTAAATAAAAAATTAAATTTTTGAGCTGAATACAATAAAATTAATAAAAATTAAATATATTTATATAATATATAGTCAAAAAAATTATGAACTTATTAAAAAATTATATTTTTTAAATTACCATATTATTTTTTTAATTAAAAATATAAGGATTTCTTAAATTAATTTAAAGGTTACCGTCACCATTATATGGTCTTGATACCTTAAAAATATTTTTTAATATACAAATATTATATATAAATTGTTAAAAAATAAAATTTTTATAAAGTTTTTTTTATTATTACTTATAAAATTACTTTAAAGTTTACAAAATTTTTGTTAAAATTTTTGGAATATTCTTTATAAATAACTGAAAACATACTTAACACTTATAATTTTATTATATTATATTAATTTTTTTTATGAAGTTAATTCATTACTAATTTTATACACATATTGTTTAGTATAACATTATATTATTTTTTATTTTTTATACTTTTGAAGAATAATAAGTATAATAAGTTTTAAGGTAGGTGATAATATCTTAATATTTTTTTTTTTAAATATATTCTATATTATTTAAAAAAATATAAAAATTTTATAATTAAAAATTTTTATATTATAGTATTTTCTATTTTTATAGATTATATTTTTTGGTATTTTGCAACCTGGCCTCAAAGAAATAAGGTAAATAGTACCTTAATATTTAACATTTATTACAAAAATATAATTGAAATATATAAATAGTTTTATTGAAATATAAATTATATTTATTGATAAATTATATAATTTTAATTAATTATAACTTAGTAATTTTTTTTATAGAAATTAATTTTTATTTATAAATATATTTTAATTAATTATGTTTTATTTTTTATCATCAATCTGTATAATCTTCTAGGATTTCTGATTCTTTAAGATATTCTATATGCTCCTCTGTTAACTATATCATATTTCCGTCATCATCTAGTATATAATTACCTTATTCGTCAATTAAATATCCATTTTCATCCAATTAATATACAACTTCATCTTCGCATGCAGAGGCTATACTTTCTATTGAAAATAAAAAAAATACATTATTAAACATATATATATATATTTATAAATTATTTTTTAATATAAATTAATTTTAAAATTAATATTATTTTTATTACTTCTTATTATATCTTACTCTCCTTTTTAAGAATGTCTAGAATTCATTAATGCTTCTGCAATATTTTTTGTCTTTTTTTAAAAATTGATATAAGTATATAAATGAGGTATTGATAATAATATTTATTTTATTTATAATATTTAATTAAATATTTTTATTTTAATTTTAATTTAATTTTACCGCACTATTTTGTTATGAGTGTTGATCGCCTTCCTAATTTTGGAATATTTCTTTTTTGAATTTAAAACTAGGTCTGGTTATTTTCTAAAATTCTTCATCATGTTCACTTTCCATTTCAAGTGGTTTTTTTATTTTTTCTTAATTTTATTCTTTGCTTTCACTATTTATATATTTATTAATTTCATCTAAATTTCCACTAGAAGATTCTATTATGTCTATAGGTTTTTACTATTCTAAATGTTAATTTTTTTCTTCATTTTATTAATCGTTATCTTTTTATTATTAGTTTTCAGAAGAATGCATTTCATTAAAATCATTTTCGTCATCACTAGTTGATCTTTTTTTTTATTTTCTTTTATGTGCTTTCAATTATTAACTCTATTCTTCATAATTTGTAGAAATTAAATTTTCATTTCTATCGGATTAAACTAGTTCTGAATTAATATTACTATTTAACTAAGGAGGTTCTTATTTGTTTAAATCATTTTATAGATCTTGATTATTTTTTATTTATGACTATTAATCTTATTTAGCAATTTCACTTGAGTTATTATCTTAAATTTTACATTTATAAACAGAATCTTCATACTCTGATCTCGTAGATTCTATCATATGCAACTATGGAACATTTTAATTTTCATTTATTTTGTTTTAATTTTCATTATTTTGATTGCTATCACTATTTAATTATTATTATTATTTATTTTGTTCTTCACTAGATATCAGTTTATTTTCTATATTTAAAATTTATATAAATATATGTATAGATAAAATTTCTTAATAGTTTATATATAATTTTAAATTCAAAGTCTAAGAATAAATAAAATTTTACCTTAATTTAAAACTTAACTCGAACCCCAAATAAAAGGATTTTAATAAGTTTGACTAGAATCACTACTTCTAAATATTTTATTTTATACATCTGCACCTTCTTTATTTTATATCATATAACAAATTGGATTAGATAATTTTCTTTCGATTGGATTATTTTACCCTTAAATTTAAAACTACTATTATAATTATTCATCATTATTATTATTTCCTTGTTAACTTTGCTACACAAAATTTTGTTGAACTTCACTAATATTTTATGAAATTTTACAGCTATTTTCTCCAAATTCCTGACTTTCTCTTATATTTTGGTAAAGTTTTTTTTTTTCCTGTCTTTTTTTTTCCTTTTCTATTTTTTATTGTAAAAGCGAAAGTCTGGGCTAAAAATTATCATTTTTGGGACTTGTATCTTCACTTATTTTTTTATCTTCTTTTTCCATTTTCTACTCCTGTCCAGAACTAGAGTTGACTAAATTGCCAGAATTTTTTAGGTTTTCTTTGTTGTTTTCATTATTTTCCTCTTCTTAAATATCATTTTAAATTTTTTTTACATTTTATTCGTCTTTTTTTTCTTATTTTACTTTTTTTTCACTTTATTATCCCTATGTTATTTTTTTTTCTTCTTCTTCTTCATTTTCTTCATTTTTTTAGTCTTAATTTTCGCTCGTCAAATTATCGAAATCCTGAACCTCTAATCTTTTTGTTTAATTATTATTAGCTGCAGGTGAAAGCTTGAAATCGACATAATAAGCTCCACTTTCTTTGGCTTTTTGGTCAGAACTGGAAAATTATTTTGTTTTTCCAGAGGAATTATTATAACTATAATCTAGATTGTCTAAGTCTATTAATTCATTATTTGTTTTATTATTAGAGCTATTTTTTTAAGATTCAGTTCTTTTTTCCAGATCTGAGCTTGCCCTTCTTAATTTTTTTATTTATTCGGAATTTCCATTATATGCCATTTAATTTTAGTCCGGTAATTATTGTTAAGACCAATTTGAGAATAAAGTAAGTTTTTATTATTAATTGTTTAAAATATTATAATCTAAAGATTAAAGGGATGAAGAATTTCTTTTAAATAAATTAACTTCTGCAGGTGATTAAACTTGGCTACCAAAAAGTAATTATTTTTATTCTTTTTTTCCAGAAAATGGAGAAATTTGTTCGTCTAATACAATTTTATTAAAATTGTTATTATTAATATTAGTATTTGTATTATTGCTAAAATTCTATTATATTGATAATTTTTCCATTTCTAACTCTTTTTCCAAGTCTTCTTTTTATTTAATTAGCTCTTAATTTTCAAGGCTTTTCAAATCATTTTTATTTTAGAATTTAAGACTGTGTTGTTCTATTAAATTATCAGTTAACCTTAATGGTGACTATTAAAAATCTTCATGCTCCTCCTAGATTGTAGATAATCTTTTTAAAGCTTCCTTTATTAAATTTTGTATAAAAAAATTAATAAATTATCAGAAATTTTTATGTTTAAATATATTAATTTATTTTTTATTTTTATCAAATTTTCTATACATAATATTTATTTTACTTATTAATTTTAAAATTATTAAATATTTTTCTTATCATTTTAATGATCATCCTATTCTTCATTTTCCTCTCTTATTTAAGAATCTTGAGAAATTTAATATTCTTAAGATTTTTAGTTTTACTTCATTTTCAAATGGCTTTCTTTTGTAACGAGACCCGATTTAACAGCATTATCCATAGTCATAATATATATTTCACTTTTAGCTTCTTCCTAAATTTATATTTAAGGTTAAATTTTTTTTTAAGGAGTAACAAAACTTTCTTTAGCACTAACAGTGCTATCAACAAGTTATTAAGTGTATTAAGGCAAATTACTTACAGTCTATTATTATTATGTTCCTAATAAAATAATATATTAATTATATTATGAATTTAAATATAAATATAAATTTAAAATAACGACTAATTTAAAAAATTATTTTTTTTCTTTTACCACTTTACTATGCTCTATAATCGGCATATTTATCGTTTTGTGGACTTCCAATGGAATCTAGTCTTTTTCTTGTAAAAGTTGCATTATTTAATATTTAAAAATCGTTACTTTCAGTATTTTTTTCTTGTGATAACAAATTTTTATTATTACTATTTCTGAAACTATCTAAATTACCTTAAAATTTAATTAAAAATTATTATTAATTTTCGATTTTAATATATAATTAATTTTGTAAATTTTTTTATTACTATCGAAAATTAAGTCTTTTAAATCATTTTATTAATTTGAATTATATTATTCATCTTATACATTAATAGAAATTTATGAATTTTCAATATCATTATTATTTTCAGCTTTTTAGTTTGATCTAGTCTAATCCTTATAAATTGATAATTTATTTTTTTTCAATTTATAAAATAAATTTTTAAATAGAATTATACCAATTTAAATTCTAAGTTTTACTGACTGTCATTAAGATCCAAATTATTTTACTAATTTTATTTGCTTTACAATAAGCTATCTTAAAAACTAATATTCTGATCGATTTCAATATTATTAGTATTATTATAGTTAATATTGAAATCATCATTACTCTAATTTAATAACGATATATTCTAATAATTTTCCTCAGTTTCTTGATATACTTGATTTCCAAAAACTGCAATAGAAGAACTTCTTTCATTTATTTCATTATCCGTTTATTTTAATGAAACTTACTAATTTTATCCTTCATTATTTTCATTAGAATTATATTAATCTATTAAAATTTAAAAGGTAAATTTTATAAAACAAAACTTAAAATCTATTTATAAATGTATATTTTATACTTATTTTTTATATTTTTGAAAATATTAAATAAAATAATTATTTAAAAATATGGTATAAAATTAAGATATAAATATATACTTTCTGGGCTAACATTTTAAGTATTTGCTTATCTAAAAGGTGAAGATTATTTAATTTCCAAAGATTTTACGCTATTGGAATTTCTAAAACTAAAATATAATATTAATTAATTATTTAATGTTATTTTATTTTAATTTAATTTAATTATTTATTTTTAATAAATATAAAATTTATTTACTCTTCGCATTTGCCTATTGACATATTAGTTGAATTTCTGGAATTGTTATCTAAATTTTCAAATATTTTTTTTTTTTTATGTCCTTGTTGAATTTAGCTGGTACTCATTTTATTATTGTTATTTGTATTTTATTATTATAATAAAGATGACTTTTATAGATTTGGCAAAGAATGGGAATTTTGTAAAATTTATTAATCTTTATTTAATAAATTTATATCTTATTTTTATAAATTTTAGTATTATTATAAATTCTGATTAGGTGATTAGGGATTACTAAGGTTAAACATGTTTAAATTAAATATGTTTTACTTCTAATTTTAAATTTTCTCAATTTTTTCAGGAGATTATTCTTCCTCTTTTTCTTCTATTATTTCATTGTTCCTATTTTAATTTTTTTTAACTTGCACATGTTAATTGTTTTATTATTACTATTCAAAACCTCCAAATGAAAAGGATCTGCCAAAATCTAATTTCACATTTTCGATATTTTTCAATTCATCATCATCTTATTCTTTAATATTATTATTAATATTAGAAATTTATTTTTAGTTATCAGATTTTTATTTTTATAATCTTGGTGTTTCTTATAATTATTAAAAGCTTAATTTATCAAATAAATTCTATTCTTATTATTAATTTTAATTATTAACATTTTTAATAATCAATTCTATTTTTTCACCTAATTGTAAATAAGTGTTAGATAAATTTTCTATATCTTTATTAAATTATTCTTAAACCTTATTAAATGTATTTTAGGAAACAAAAGAATTATTTTCAAATTGTGAAGATTTTTAGTCAAAGTTTTGGGATTAAAATTTATTGACATATTGTTAAATTTCACATTCTAATTTTTCAAATTACTTTTGAATTTTATTTTAGTCAAAATTTGTTAATTACTCATCAATAATTGTGTATTATTTTTAAACAATTTTCTCAATTTCAGTTTTTTAAGATGTTTATAATTTTTCTACCGTTTTTTAAATTTCTTAAACTTGATTTTATATTTCTTAATACTAATTATTTTTTTCTCTTAAAATTTTTTATTCTTCCTCTTTGATTTGATATTCATTTCCCAAAGTTTTTTCTAAAATTTAAGTTATATTTTATTCCATCATATATAATCTTTTTTCTTTGTCATTTAATTATGAATTTATGTCATTTAAGTTATTTTCAATTAATTTTTAGTAATATTCTTATGAGCTTTACTTTTATTCATCTTTCATTAATTATTCAAATTTTAAAAATTACAATTCTAACTGGTTTATGTTTTAGTTCTGATTAATAATTAATTTATAAACTTTAATTTTATAATTTGTTATTTATTCAATAAAATATATATTTACTTTATCATCATTATTCTTTTCAAAAAAATCTACTTTTCCCAATAATTAATTTACTTAAGCTGTATTTTATTCTATAGAAGATTTCATTGTGTCAAGCTAAGCTTTGGTATTATATTACTCCTCTAGTTATTATTCTATTATATATTTTAGATTATTTTTAAGATCTTGTTTTATATTATTAACTTCTTTTTCTATTATTTGGGAAATTAATTTTTAAAAATTTTAATGCTGATTTTAAGAACTTAAACTTTGAGTTAAATTATTATTTTAATTTTTTTTTTCAGGAGAATACTAATTTAAATCGTCAAAAAAATTGCTTCTTTATAAAATAATAAGAAAATTAAATTATATTATGGAATTATTGCTTTTTTATTTATTCAAACAAACTATATATGCTAAATAGCGTTAAATTATGTTTTTATCATTAAATAATTTTTTAGAAAAATATTTTATAATATAAATTTTTACTTGTTTGAAAATATATTTGACTATAACATAGAATCATTAGGCATTATATCACTAATGGTTTTATCATTATTGAAATTATTAATAGTATTATCCATTTAGCTTATATTTTCATCATTAATTCCGGCTTTATATATTTAATATAATATTAAGAATTTATTATTGTGATTTAAAATAAATGTACACTTATTTATTAAAATATGAAAAATATTAGTATATTGAAATAATGGTTTTTTCTTTTATTTTTAATATAACAATTTATTTTCTTTTTATTGATCTATTTAATACATATATTCTATTTATATAGAATATAAAAATACTTTATTTAAATTACTTATCATTGATAATTCAGCTTTTTTTTCCTAAATACTTTTTTTATCTTTCTTTTCTTTTTTTTTTTCGTTATCATATTTGAAAATCGGCGCCTTTTGAGTAGACATTATATTCTATTTATCAAATTTAATAATTTTTTATTTTATTTTATAATTTTATGTCTGGTTTTATAGTCTCTGAGTATTATTATTTATTTTAAAATATTTTTTTTTTCTTTTATTATTTTTTAATGTTTTATTATTAGTTTTTTTTTTTTTACTTGAATTTTGATTTTTTTTGATAATTTAATTGGTCTTATTATTAACCAATAGTGTGAAGGAAAAACATATTGAATTTTTAATATCATAAGGAATAATTTATTATCAATTCAGTTTTTAAGGTGGTTATTTAAGTAATTAAAAAATCAAATTAAGAATTTGAAATAATTTTAAATTTTCTCCTGTTTGAATTATCCAAAATTATATTTATTTAAATTAGTAATTACTTTAATTATTGAATTTTAAGGTAAAGAACAAAACTTATCTCATAAGCTAAATTTCAACATAAAATATTTTTATAAATTATAATAATTTAAAAATCAATTTTATTTAAAAAGTGATTATCATATTTATAAATACGGATATTTTTTTATAAATATTGGCAAGTATTTATTTGATATAAAAACAATATTAGGGTTTTATTTTAGTTTGTTATTGCTTAAAAAAATTTCAAATAACTGAACCTTATATTAATTAAAATACAAAAATAATGAACTTTTAAAAACATTTTTATGTTAAAAATATAGAATTAGAGTTACAAATTATTTTAATCATATTAAATTTTTTATAAATTTATAAATAATATTTATTTATAATTTTGAGTTTATGAACAACAAATAATTTGCTTGAAAATATAATAATAATAAAAATTGCAAAACCTATGATTGAGTTATTAATTTTTTATGTATAAAAAAAACAAAATAATAAAAAAATATAAATAAAATATAAGAAAAATGTATAAACAATTAAACAAAAATAAGGCAAAGTCTCCACTATAAAGATAATCACAGTAAATTTATATAAATCCATTTTTAATTAAAATAATTTTATAAAAATATATATTTATTTACTCTACTTAAAAGAAAATAGGTTATTGTTATAGATAATAATAAATAAAAAAATAAAGATCTAGGGGGTAATGATTAAGTGGAATGCCAAGGTATTAATAAAATTATTATAAATATATTTATTTAGACAGAAAATTTGAATATTAAATTATTTTAGATTCCTTATAACACAATAAAAAAAGCAGGTAAGATAATAATTCATAAGAAAAAAAAATAAAAATAAAAAACTTCAAATTATGCGATTATGGCAAATTAAAACCAAGAAGACACACTTATATAGATTTAACAAATAAAACTACAGAAAGTTTGAAGCATAATATATCTATAACTTCAAAAAGTAACGCACTATTTTTAATTTTTAAATACACTTATAACAATAATTATATATTTTTTTAATTAAATTTTTATATTTTACTATTATAGCTCATTCACCTAATAATCAGTATAATAATTAATAAATATAAACTAAAAAGGCACCTTTTCAATTTAAAAGTAAAAACAGGTCATTAAGTATGTTAAACCCTCAAACTTAATTAAAAAATAATATAAAACATGTTTTTTAAAAAAATAAGTAATTTAATATATTTTCCACTTAGGATAAAGATTAGTAAAAGAATACAACTTTATAAAATTCATTATAATGTTAATTTTAATACAAACATAAGAAGAATGAAATTGAACTTTAAAATTCAAATTAATTTTCTAAAAATAATGATAAGGAAAACAACTTAAATGTAGAAATTAATAGTAAAAGGTAAGCTGATTTAAAAAATTCAATTTCCACTAATATTTCTAGTAATAACGACATAGAAAACACCCCCTAAAGTGTAAATAATTTTGTATAAATTAATTTTCAATTTTTGTAAATTTTATCCTAATTTTTAATTAGAAAAATGCCTATCATTTTATGACGCCAATGTAAAATTCTAATTTAAAATATGATTCTTAAGAAAAAAATGATAATATTAGTTATTAAGAGTTACATAATAATATTGATCTCACCTGTATTTAAGAAAAGAATGAAAATAAAATGAGTCTATTTTACATTGATGATAGATATAATAAATTATAATAAACTTAAAATTTAGAGAAAAACTAAAGTGTGTCAGAAATCATTGATTAAGTTTGTCAAAATTCTAAAAAAACTAATATAATATTCTTACCATTAGAAGAATATTTAGTTTAGTACGAAAAAGTAAATTATTTCATATTTAAAATAAATATATTTATTTGTAAAAATTGAAATATATATATATTAATTAAAATAATTTAGATATATTTAGGCGAAAATATATATTAATAAAGATTGTTTAAAAGACCATATCTATACACTTTTTTAGAGTTTTTTAAGTTTTAATATGAAATTATACCTTACACATTATAATAAGATCAATGTTTGATAAAAAAGGTTATTAATGAAATTAATAGTCATGATAAATATATAAAATAATTACTTATTTTATAAAATGGTAACTAAAATGAAGATATTCTAAGGTTTTAAGAAGAACAAGTAAGTATATAATTTAATTAATTTTTTAACAATTTTATTCTAATATCTTGAATTTGTATTTAATAGATTTAAAAAATAATCGATAATGCATAGGAAAATGGATTTAAGTGTTATATTTTTAATCCAGATTTGAATGAGTAGATAAAAAATTCTGATGTTAGCAATGATAAATCATTAATTAAGAAAGGATAATTTAAAATTACCAAATGGGATGCTCAAATAGGAAATAAAGATAGTATGCTTCTTGATTTTATATATTAATATATGTAAGAAACGCATATATGACATATATTTTTAGAAAAGTTAATTTGTCCTATACAGTTTATTAAATTTAAAGGTCAATAAGTTTGAATATAAATATAAATTTTTTTTTATATATATATAAAATATGTTGATAATAAATTTGAATTTTACAATAGAAAAATGTGAAAACTAAATAAAATTGTGACATAAATTTTAAGCTTAATTCATACTGATGAGTATATTTAAGATATAATCTATCAAACTTACCAATTATTAATTTACAATCATTAATTTTATATTTTTATTATTGTTAATTAATTGTGCTTAATATAATTATAAGAAATTAAATTTATAATTTTATTTATTTTAATTAAAATGTGTAATTTTTAATAACTATATTATGAATATATTTGTAAATTATTATAAATTATATAATCAACTTCAGGGTTTTAAAGATTTTTCTATATTTTGTATATATTTGCTGTGCATTTTATTAAAATCACTTACTTGTTTAAATTTTCCTATAGAATTTTTTTACTCTAATAATTAAATTTGTTCATTAATTTAATTTTGATCCATATATTTATTTTTCTCTTTTATATGTTGTATATTTTTTTCCATTTCTTTAATTTTTTAGAAATTAACAATGTCTTCTATTTTAGGTTATATTAGCTCTTATTCTTATTATTATATGTTTTATATTGTATTCTTGAAGATTTCTTATTATTCCTTTTTTTTAAAATATTTTAAATTTGAGTTTGAAGATAATTTAATTTTAAAAATATTATTAAATTACACGAGCTTTATAATTTTAAAGAGATTCTAATAATTCAAAAAGATTTTTACTGTAATATTGAAGTTATTAATATAACTTTGATAAAAACTATTTAGGAAATAGCATAATTAGTTGCACTTAGGGCAAATTTACTAATAAATTATTTTATAATTATTACTCATTGATATCATCAATTTTCTATAACTGAAATATTTATTTATATAAATTATTTTTAATCGCTTTTAATTTTATTTTATTAATATAAAATAGTTTTAATTTTTTATTTATATAAAGTTTACAATTTGTGTATTTATCTACTAATTTTCTAAGAATTAATTCAGCATATACTATAAAAAGTTGTTAATTAATTGATTTTCTTCTATATTTATTAAATCAATTTTTAATTATTTGGAATTTAAATTTTTTTCGAATAGCTCGCCAAAGATAATTTTTCCTATAAAATCTTGAAATCCTAAATTTTTAATAATTTCATCCTTAAATCTTCTTATAGCTTATTTTTATAAAATAAAATATTATAATTTTTAAAAATATTCATAATTTATATAGTAATTTTTATTTTTAATAAGCATATTATATCTAAATTACATGATTTCATAATTTTTAACTACTATAAATTAAGCGAAAGTTCTTTAAAAAAATCAGGTTCATTTAAGTATTCAAGGACTTTTATTTTTAATTATTCTATATCCAAATGTTATTTTATTAAACTAATCTATATTTCTTTTTATTTGATTTGATTTTTTTTTTCTTATTTTTCCAAATATAAATTTTTTACTTTGTGTTTATTTTAAATATTTTAAACCTATTATTAAGGAGTTTTCTGAGATTTTTTTCTTTCTTTTTCATTTTTTTAACAAGATATCTATCAAATATTAAAAACTTAAGGCATTTACAAAATTTTTTAAAATAAATAAAAAAAAATATGACAAAAAAATTAGTATGTCATTACTATATTGATAAAATTTTCACTAACTGACCGTTATTATTACTATTATTAAAACGTTTTATTCTTAAATCTTAAATAATAGGCTTGGTTATTATCTGCATTATCTTATATTTGATTTTTATACATGCATGTTTTCTTGATTTTTTTTGAAGAATTTTAATCATTTTTTTGATTTTTCTTATCCTTAGTATTGTTAATGTTAATTATTTTTTCAATTTATGAAGTGAAATCAATATCTAATAAATTTTGTTATTTTTTTTCAGAAAAAATAGGACTTTGGAATTCAAAATTAACTGAAAATCTCAATGAACTGTTTTTATTTTTTTATACTAATTGATGATAATTTCAAATTATTAAATTTATAGATAATTAATATTTGAAAATCTAAAAAATATATAATATTTATATAAAAGCTTAAATATTGTTTTTACTATTTCCATAAATCGGCTCAATAAAATCACTTTTAGATTATAATATCCCTGATTTATTATTTTTTGACAATTTTTATTTAAAATTATTTTAGCTGCAAGGTTATTCGGTTTTTAAATTTTAAAAAGAATTTTCATTTTATTTTGATAATATTGGTATTGTTTACAATTTTTATGAATCTAAATTTTTTAAGTAATAATTTTAAGAAGGTTCCGTTTTGACCTTGGAAAACCTTGAATACGAGTCAATATTTTATTCTTAATTTTTAATATTTTTATAATTTTATTAACTATCACTTTAATAAATTTGAGGAAAGCTATTTTTTGGCTGAAAATGATTTCTTTCAGACAATAATTATTCTTGACAATTTTAGTAATTTTAGTTTATCAATTTTTGATTAGGTGTATTTGCAATAAATTTTATTTTATTTTTTTAATGAATTTTATCATCCTTTTTCTAATCGATAAAGGGAATTTTCGGCAGTTATATATTACATTATATCTACTCTTATTTTTGAAAAAATGAAGTAAAATCTTCTTAGTCGGTAAAATTTAAACTATATTTTGTGGGTATTTAGCTTTAATCTTTTATTGAATTTTTAGAATTTAAATGTCTTATTTCGATTTTATTTTGTGCCAAATTACTTATTTTTTAATTTTATTTGAAAAATTATTGTAAATTATTTTATTATTAAGTTTTTTATCTGCTACTATTATATTAATTATTTTTAAATATAGAATTTCTTTATTTTTCATCAATATTATTGCAATTAATTATTTTATTTTTAGGGTTTATCATATCATATGTATTTTTTTAATTTTACTTATAATCGTTATCAGTCATAATAGTATTTTCTAATTTTATTGAATTAATAACATTATCTGTAAATTTTCTTATCGGACTTATACTTACATTAATTTTTTATTTTTTAGTTTCATCAAAAATTTTATTATTAGAATTAAGAATATTATCGGTACTTTTTAATTATCTCTAATTCTAAATTTAGCAGTGTGACCTTCTTTTATTTAATTTTTAATCAATTTTTTATTATTAAAATAATTGATATAGTATATTCGTTTATTTTGTATTTTATAGTAAATTTTTTTCCTATTTCTAAGAGATTTTTTCAGCCTCAAATATTGAATTTTGTGTAAAAAAATGATTTTTTTTATTATTTTTATCGATTTATTGTTCATTTTTCTAATTATCTAGTATATTAAATTATGTATTAAATTCTTATATTTATATATTTTTCGTAGAAAAGCTACTATATATATTAAATTGACGATTTCCTTACTTATTTAAATAAAATTTGGAATTATTTTATTAAAAATTTAAATTTTGTTATGGTATATTCTTCATTTTGCTAATTTTCTTTGTTTTTTTTATTAGAGCTTTCTAATTAGTTTTTGTTTTAAACTCTTACTACTTATAAAAGATTATTTGATATTTAAATGAAACCTTTCTTTAATATTATTTAGATTATAACTATATAGCTTTATAATTAATATTTTGGAAAAATATAGGATTTTAAATTATTATACTTTAAATATAGAATAAACTAAATTATAATAAAACATATTTATAGACATAAATAAAAATTAATCATCATTTCCTTCAATTTTCAACTTAATATTATTTTTTAATTAGCTATATATACTATTTTTTTTATTTATCACTTTCATATTTGTTTTATATTCTTTAATTAAATTATATTTTAATTATAAATAAAATTATTATTTATTTTATATATATAAATGATCTATATTTATTTATTTATTTATTTATTTATTTATTTATTTTTGATTTTAAATTTTAGAATTTGGCATAATAATAAGATAATGAATGTTAAAAAAGGTAACTAAAATTACATTAAATTTTTTACCTTTTAGGATTGTTTAATTTATTTAATTCGACATTAAGAAACATTTTATTTAGAAAAGAAATTGACCCCCTATTATTATTTTAAATACGATTATTATCCGATGTAGTATTATACAAACTTTTGTTTCTTATTTTTCTATTACTTTATAACGGACTTTCATTTTTACTAACTTATTTTGGATTATAGGCCTCTAAATCTTTTAATACAGAGTGATAAAATTATTTATTATTAACATATTTAGAAGAATGACCTTTTTTATGTATAACTGATAATCTTCTTCCAGGTATATATGAATTAACTAAATAACTATTATATTTTTCAGGCTATGGAATATTATTTTCATCTTAATTTTAATCCTATTCTTCATTATCATAATTATTTAAGTTATTTTGAGATTCCAACTAATTTATTAAAGTATTATTAAATATTGTATTTTAAATACTTTGGTTTATTTATTATGCTTGATATTCCTAAGATTTTTCTTGATTCATTTATTAAGCTTACTAAAAATTATTATTTGCTTAATTTGCATCTTATTATATTTTTTCGTCATTATTTTATGAACCACTTTTTAAATTTAGTATATAATAGTATAATTGAATAAAAATTATAACAAAGTTTTATATATAATAAAGTTATTAAGTAAATTACCTTTTATTATTATTCTCAATTTTAATATGACTTAGCTCTAATTCTATTTCTTATTGGTTGTAATTTTCTTTTTCTTTTATTTTTAAATTAAAATAAATTTTTTATTATTTAATTTTAAAAAAAAATCATTTACCAGTTTTTATTTTTTTCTCTTATTAGAGTTCTTTATTTAGAAAAGTATCAGTGTTTTTTCTATTGCTATTTCTTGCACTATAAACATTTTTTAAAAAAGAATTTCGTTCAGCAGAATCTATACTATTTTTACTTTGCTGGTATTCTATATGATACTTGTTTTATTACGATGTATCGACCTTATTATTTATATTATAAAGTTGAATTTTGTTATTTTTATTGTAATCATTTTTTTTTACGTTTTTATTACGGATATTATCTGATGCATTCTATTTTTATATATACTAAAATTATTGCGCTTTATTTTAATTTTATATATCGATCGCATTTAGTTTTAAATTTTTTCCCGATTTTAATCGATTATTTTATTAAGAAGATTTAACAGTTTTAGATCTTAATGGACTTTCAGGTCTATACAAAAAAGATTATTTTCTAGTAAGTATTCCTAATGCATCATTATGGAGGCCTAAAAATAAAATTAAAATATAAATAATATAATATAAATATATAAAATAAATAAAAATATATTCGTATTATGCAAATAAAATTATATTTAAATACCAATATATTTAATAGAAAAGTATTTTTATGAACTTTCAGTTTTAGATAAGGATTAATTTTAAAAATATCTGTTTAATTTATTTGTTTTAATATTATTAATTTAGTTTTAACTATCATATGCATGGCCAAAATTTTCTTTATCTTTTTTTGCATATTGTTATTAAGGGTGATATTTTTTCTAAAGTTATAAATATTCCTCTTCTTAATTATTTGTTGTGTCTAAAATGGATTTTCTTAAAATATTTTGATTATTGTTACTGTTAGAATCAACAAAATTAATATGATTGTCAGTGATAAATTAATTTTAATTTTAATTAATATTTTGATAAAATTTATCTTTTTTTTCACTTTAATGTTAGTTACCATTATACAATAAATTATTATTCTATCTTAGTTAATTACCAGAAGTTTATGCTCGACTTATATTTTAATATAAAATTTAATTTTTTTAATTATTTTTATTATTATTATTTTCACAATTATAACCATTTTTATGATATTATATAGTATTTGTTCTAAAGTTTTCGTTTTTATATGGATATTTTTTTTATTATAAAGAATTTTCAGTTTATTAATTATTTTAAAAATTGCTCAGAATTTAATTTTTATTACTCTTTATCTATTTTTTGATGAAAGAATTAAAAAATTGATTTTTATTGTCGCATTTATTTTATTAATTTTTTTATTCCATTTAATAAGATTGTGATCTCCATTATTTTTTTATTTAAATAGGAACTAATTTTTTTTCCATTTTACTAAAATCTGGTTCTTACCATAGAATTCTATAGTCAGGTTTATTTGAATGTTTATAAGCATTTGTATACTAAAAATTATTTTGTTCTTGATTCTATAAAAGCATTATAAGTTTTTATATTTCAAAATTATAAAATATATGAATTTATTAGAATTTTATCTATTTTTTTTTTATGATTATTTTATTGATTTTATTTATTTTTACTAAAGCTATTTAAAAATTGAATGAATAAAAGTTTGTTAAAATATGATTTATTGTTGATATAAATAAGTAAGTGGTATTAAAATTAAATTAGTTAAAATTATACTATAGAAAAATTTCCACCATTATTTTTATATATATAGGATTTTAGTTTGTAATAATTTTTAAAAAAATCAATCTTATTCTTCAAATTAATTTTTTTCAGTTATATAATTAAGTGGCTTATAACTTTTGGACTTGCTGTTATTATTTATAGAATAATTTTAACTTTTATGTGGGTCTAACCTAACTGATGATAATGTTGAATCTATATTTACTGCTTTTGGAACAAAATTTTCACTTGCATTAGAAGTAGATAATTAAAACCAATCTTTAACATAACTATCATAATCTAAATTATCAGACCATTCTATTAATTCCTTAAGAATAATGAAATAACAATTAATAAATTTATTTTTATAGACCAAATTTAATAAAATTTATTTCTTTTGTTTTACATTAACTTGTTCGTCGAAATCATCCTCTTCTAATTCTAAAAATTTATCATCTTTTAATGGGTTATAATCCTTGGGGATTTCTATATATTCTTCTTAATTTTAATTGTCTGAATTTTACATTTTTTGGGTTTTATTTTCGTCATCTTCATCTTGCCTTGCATTTTTATATAAATTTTACAACCATCTTAATTTATTCTAAAAACAATTATAAAAACTTAATTATTTATTAAATCAACATACTTATATTTTGATATAATTTTATTAAATTTTATTAATAAAGTATTTACTGCTCTCTTCTTTTTTATAGTTTTTTCTGTTCTTTTAGCTTTGTTATGATGATAATATTTTATCTTATTGGCTGAAAATAATTCTACTTAATCTGCTTTATTTAGAACTTTATGTGAAATCTTATTATTATTAATTATAATTTTACAAACGAAAATAAATTAAAAAAGATATGAACATTTTAAATAAGTATATATTTACTGGCCTCCACCCATTGTTATCAATCCTTAAATACCATCCTTCATCTATATGTTTATTTTAATTTTATTTGTATTTATCATAACTGATTTTTACTTAATTTTTAGAATGCGGGTTATTTGGCTTTATAACAAAATTATAAATATTATTATACATTATTTTAATTATTATAAACGGGTACTTTTTTTATGGCTGAATAATCTCTTGGGGCAAAACTATTAATGTCTACTTAACCTCTATGTATAAATATTTTATAGTATATATTGGGAGGAAAATTCTAATTAAGAAAAATAAAAAATTAAGTTATTCTTTAGCTCTTTTTAAAATTTAGAAATAAAATTTTATTTATAATAATATATTTTTTATTTTTTGTATATTTACCTCCCCCCCTAGCCTAAATCTTAAATGAACATTAGATGCAGTTTCTAATAATTAAGCTTCATTTGGATTAATTGCTTTTAAAAGTTTTGCTGGGTTACCTCTAAAATTTAAAGAATAATTGTAAAATTTATTTTTTAATATAAATATTAATTAATTTAATAGTAACTTATTTAATAAATGTTTTAATAATAAAAACATTATAAATAATTTCTAATTACTTGCATCTAAATAGTATGATATCTCTGTAATATTTATAAATTTTTCTATTTTCAGCTGATCTCCACATTCTATATAATAAATTAAAAATTATTAATTATATGTTTCATTAGTTAGAATATGACAAAAAAATAATTAAATATGATTTTTTATTTTTTATTTTTTATTTTAATTGATAGCAATTTTACTGATAAAAATTTACCTTTAAATTTTAAATGCTGCTGTATTTTGAGGATTATTTTATTATTCCCTTAGTGTTTTTCTAATCGTATTTTCTTCTTTTTAATTTTCATATCCCTATTCCATTTTATTGTTTTTTAATTTTTTTATATAAAAAATAAATAAAGAAAATAGTAATTATTATTAAAAAAAGTTATTTAGAAAATTTTTTAATTAAAATATATATTGTTGTAATTAATTAAACAAGAATTTAATAGAATAATAGGTATATTAAATGGTATAATAAATTTTAACAAACACTTTTTTAAAATTTTTCTTTTATTTTTAGTATAATTTAAAATAAAATAACTATTAATTTTTAAAATTATTTTGTATATTATAAAAATTTATAAAATATTAGATTTTTATATTCGTTAAAATTAAGAAATTTGATTCATTTATAAAGATCAGTAATTAATTCTTTTATTAATCTTATTGTGAAATTATATACAAATTTACAAAATTATTATTTTGCTTCGAATTGGAGTCCATTAATTAAAACTAAAAATATTGTAATTTTACTATAATTTCTAATTGAAAAATAAAAATATAAAAATAAATAAAAATTAAAACAAAAAAATTAAAAAAATTTAGGATTTATAGTAGTCTTAATTTACTAACAATTTTGTTAAATTTTAAAAAATAAAAATAAAACGTACTTTTAAAATTATTTGAATAAATAATTTCCAAAAATTTTTACCCAAATTTTTGAAATAAAATATTAATTTAACATTTGCGCAAAAAATAGATTCTAATATAATTTTTCAAATTAAAACGAAAATAAACTCATAAACAAACAACTAAAATAAACTTTAATATAATAATAAACACAAAAATAAATAATAAAACAAAAAAATATGTCTGAATAATCACATATGGCAGCTTTATTGAAGGCTGTTACTTCTTAGTCAACTGATCAGCAAAAAAAATCTGATATAAAATTTTAAAAAAATATAATAATTAAAAGGAAAAATAGTAAACAATCGGAGCTGCTTGAATAATAATAAACTAGTAAGAAAATTCATATATCCTAAAATAGTGGAAAAAAAGTGTAATTCATATATATTAATTTTTTTCCTATATTTTTTATTTAAATTAAAAATTAAATTATTTTTTTATTTAAATCAGTATAAACGAAAAACCTTAAAATGAAACAGAAGATAACATCCCCTAAAAAGATTCTAAGAAAGCAAAAAAGCGAAAAAATAAATAACAAAATAACTAACAACAATAGTTTTTATCAAATTGGGAGTAGTTCAAATAAAAGGAAAGTAATAATAACGAAACAAAGTCCACAAATAATATCAATAATAATAACAATAACAATAAAAATAATAGTAATAATAATATTATTAACAATAATAATTTAAACATATATTCATTAACACCAAGTTTAAAGTCTTTTAAAGGGCCAACTCCAATAGTGGCATTAGACTGTGAAATGGTAATGTGTGAAGATTTTGAGTAAGGTTAAAAACATTTTTTGGCCAGAATTTCTATAGTTAATTATAATGGACATGTTTTACTTGATTAATATGTAAATCCTAGAAGAAAAGTTGTTAATTATTTGACTTGGGTCAGTGGAATTAAGCCACATCATATTATAGGGGCTCCTAGTTTGGAAGACTTAATGCCTAAGTTAAAATCTATTTTAGATGGTAAATATTATATATACATATATATTTATAGTAAATATCATATATTATATATACATATATATTTATTATTTCAATTATTTATGATTATAATATATGGTTATATGGTTTTATAATATATATTATAATATAATCATTTTATGCATTTGCAATTTGAATTAAAAAAATTTGTTAATTTATAATTTAATTATTAATAAGATAAAATTATTGTGGGCCACTCTATTAAAAATGATTTTGATGTAATGTTTTATTATCCCGCTAGTAAATATATTAGAGATATAGCGAAATTTTCTTTTTTAAAAAATTAAAGTACGGGAAAGACTTTAAGTTTAAAGAATATGAACCAATAATTTTTAAATTTGTCTATACAAAATGGTTAGCACAGTTCAGTCGAAGATGCCAGAGCTAGTATGCTTATATATAGAAAATTTGAAAAATAAATAGAAGAAAGCGTTAAAAATTAAGGCTACAATGGCATAAAAAATAGATTGTTAAATGATATAAAGAAGTGATTTATATAATTTTTTTTATAATAATTAATTATATTTATTTATATTTACGAAAAATTATATTATAATAACATTAATATAATTATATATTATTATTAAATTATTTACCTTTATATAATTTAACCAATATTTAATTACTATCATAGTAATATTAATTTTTAACAAATACGGTTTTATAAGCTATATTAATTATAATTATATAACATTTTAATTTTATTAAATTTTGTATTGATAATTTTTTATTTTTATGTTAATTAATTCAAAAAGACCTTAATTTGAGAAAAAAAAACTTATAAAATTACGATTTTACATTTATTACCAAAATAAAAACACAAAATATTTTATTATATACAACAACATAGATATCTATAAAATGGAAGATATTTCACCTAATTTTGTTACTGAATTAAAAGGAGAATAATTTTAGCAAATTTTGAAACAATTTAAAGATTAAAAAATTAAACACGATGGAAAAGAAACAGATGGTGATTTATTTTTAATAGAAAAAATTTTCCCTGTTGTCTTAGAAGTAACATTTTTTTTAAATTAGTCCAATTTATTTTAAAAATTAATGAATATTTACATATTATAATGTGGTAAGAATTAGGCAAATTCAATATTCATGAATAATATAAATATTCCAATTTCATTTAAGTGTATTTTTAATATTATATTTTTCATTTTATTAAAATTTCTATAGTTAAAATGATAAATAAAATGGTTTTTAATTATTTTTAAAACATTACAAAATTATAAATTGTAAAAAAAAAATTTAAATAATTTATTATAATATAAGACATTTAATATATTAAAAAAGTTTATAACTCATTTATTATATTTATAGGGTCTAGAAAGATTATCATAAGAGGTTGAAGAATATTTAAAAAGTCCAAGTGAATTAAATTTAGAAGATAGAAAAAGATTTAATCCTTGTATATTTTTGGGATAATATTTGATGAGACACAATCCTAAATACAATGAAGAAATAAAAAATAGTCCACAATTTAAAATGATATAATAATATGCTGTGATGGAAAAATATAATAGATTATTTACAGAGAAAAAAACACAATTTATATAATTTTTTTATGAATCTACTAAAAAAAGCACTCCTGAGTGTGAGTTGGCGGATATAAGAATTTTTGCCGAAAAATTAGACTAAAAAACAAATTAAAATGGAAAGTTAAAAGACTTTTTACTTTTAAATAAAACTTTAAATAAAAAATCTAAATAACTTATTAAATTCGACGCCATATTAGAATAGGTTGTAAAATACTGTAGTTAAAATGAATCTATTTCTTAAAATGACTTTAGTTCTATATTAAAATGAAAATAAAAATGAAAATTTAATATAATATTTTATAAAATGAATTACTTATATTTAAAATTATAACTGTATTTTAGTAGTTATATAAAATTTTATAATAAAAAATAATGTCAAACAATTTTTTAATTTTAATAAAATTTATGGAATTATGTTTAAGCTTAAATTAACACAAGTAATAAATAACAATATATATATTTATTTTCTAAAAATTGAAGTACTTTTGAAAAGTATAGATAAAATCAGGATCAGAATTTTTTTAAATGGGGCAATAGCATTAAAAAGTCTAGATTTTGGTACGAATATTATAAATATTTTATAATAATAAATTGATAATTATAATCAATTTGATTTATAATGGTCCTTAATATAAAAAAAAGCTATTACAAAATTATTAAAATAAAAATAAAAACAAAAATAAAATAAATTAAAAATGATTAAAAATACCATTATTGCAAATATATTAATAATAACAATTCTAAACATTATATCGCAAATAAGTTTATAATTCGAAAAAAGGCTGTTAAGTTCTTATAGTGGCACTGATAACAACGTGTATTTAACCTGTGATAATACAGTTTATACAAATTTATAATCAGATAATAACGCAATTTATACAAAATCCTAAGATATAACAACTTATTAAAATTCTGACTGTGCTGAATCCAATACAGTATTGGCAATTTATTTCGTACAGTACTCAAATTCTATATCAAATATTTGCCAAGTTACAAGTTTTAACATCGATTTCTTAAGTTGTTCAAATAAATATGAAGTAAAAATTGGATAATTAATTATTGATGAAGATAATTCTAATAGTGAAATTTATAATAATGAAAGTAGTAATGTGAATGATTTAAAAATAATTTTGAATTTTTCTACTTTTTCAGTAAAAGGAGGCAAAAACGTTTTCTTGGATTCCTTTAAAATTACTAATTTGGCAGGGCAATTATTTTTTAAAAATTTAAGTAGTTTAACTTTTTAAAATATTTTTTTCGGAACTAATACACTTACTAATATGGCGCCGATTTATGTCGATACCGTTATAAAATCTTATTTCACAAATACGGAATTTAGTGAAAATTAAGTTGTTAGTTAGAGTTCCGGTACCAAATAAGCAGGAGTTTTAAGCTTATATAATGGATAAGACGTTTATATAAGCGGCTGTTCTTTTGTTTAGAATTCTGTAAGTAATTATTATGGGGGAGCTATTAATTTTAACACTTTTACTGGAGAAATTATTATTAATGATAGTTTCTTTGACTAAAATGTAGCAAATGGAAATGGAGGAGTAAAAAAATAAATATATAGATTAATATTTATATAAATTTTTAAGCTAATTTTATAATTTTTCTATTATGTTTATTTTTTAAACATTATTTATTTTTATTTTTATTTTAAAAAGTATATAAGTTTTTGTTATTTAATTTGTTAAACTTATTTATTTTATTTCTTTAATTGATTAAATTACTGTAAAAATAATTTAATAAATTTATTAATTCACTAATATTTTATTTTAGGCTGTAAGATTTTATCAATGTGTAGATGTTGAAATATTAGATTCTACATTTACTAATAATATCGTTGATAGTAGTAATGGTTTAGGAGGAGGACTTTATTTTACAACAATTTCAGGTACAATTACTTTGACTGGAATAAATATGGAAAGTAATACTGCAAGTTAGGGAGGCGGTTTATACTTAACAAATATTAAAAAACTTATTTTAGATGGTGAATCTGAATTTAATAACAATTAGGCAAATGAAGGCGGTTCATTATACATTTTATAATTTGTTGAACTTTATATATAAGATAACAATTTCAATAATAATATTGCTTGGACAAGTTAAGAAATAGGAAATGGAGGAGCCTTATTTATAGATTGTTATAGTAATACTTAAGATACAATAATTTAGATTTTATACAACAATTTTGACGGAAATACCGGAATAAATGGAGGAGCCATTTATTTAGTAAGTTTATCTTAATGTGCGAATGAAGACGATTGTCAGTTAAAAGGAAATAATTTATACAATAATTATGTGACTACAAATGGAGGAGCTATACTGGCAACTACAGTTGATAATATTAATTTTTACGATAATTATTTCAATAACAGTGTGGCCGACCCAGTTACTTACAGTTTAGGAGGGGCCTTGTATTTGATTGAGGGAACGAATATCATTTTTGACAACTGTACTTTTTCTTATGGTTCTGCTAGTTAAGGGGCTGCTATATATGGGGAAATGTGTACTAGTTTCGAATTCTAAAATTGCCTGTTTGAAAATAATATAGGTATTTATAAAATTGAAGGATTTTATATTAAATATTAACATTAATTAATTATAATTTTTGATTTTAAAATTTAACTTAATTTTGTAATTTATTATTATAATTAAAAAAATTATATATATTTAAATTTAAATAAGGGGATGGATATGGAGGAGCTTTATGTATGTATTCTGACTACTTTTTGACCATAAATAATACATAATTTTTAAATAATTAGGGTGAAGGGTCAGGAGCTATAGAAGCCTGGCAAGTGTATGATTATTATCTATATAATTTATACTTTTACAATAATACAAGTACAAAAGGTGGAGTATCTTATATGGATGCTGTTTACAGAGTCGACATTATAAATTGTACTTTTGAAGCTAATTCAGCGAATAATGGGGGCGCCTTTTATATAAGTAATTCGGAAACCTTTACTTTTAACAATATTTTAGCATATAATAATTCAGCCAGTTTCAGAGGCGGGGCTTTTTATATATAAGCTACTTAAATTACATTTTAAAATTTAACATTTGATTTAAATTATGCTATGACTGGGGGAGGTTTCTATATAGTGGAAAGTGAATCAATTACAGGAGATGACATGACCTTTAAAAACAACTATTCGGTTAAAAAGGGAGGTGCTTTTTTAGGAAACCAATTATAAACTAGTAATTTTTTATATTTTCTAAAATTTAAATTACTGATGTTTAAAATTATTTAAAATTAAATAAAAATTTTTTTCAAAGGTGTTTTCACTAATATGCTTGCCGAAAACAATACATCAGAGTCCAAAGAAGGTGGAGGATTCATTTTAATTGAGTGTATAGATATGACTTTAGATACTATTACATCTATAGATAACTCTGGAAAACACGGAGCTGGAATGCATTTAGATGATATAACTAATTTAAAATTCAGCAATTATATAGCATATGGAAATTTAGCTGAATAATATGGGGCAGGTTTATCATTATATTAGATTAAATATGGAGAAATTTTCAATTTTATTATATATGACAATAATGCCACTATTAATGGAGGTGCTGCTTACATATATTAGTCTAGTAATTTACTTTGTTATAATTGGCACATTTATAACAACAGAGCTAACAAAATCGGAGGTGGAGCTGTATTTTTTGATAATAATTCGGAAAACATTACTATGTAAAGTTTCAAAATAGAAAATAATTTAGCTTAATAATTTGGTGGGGCATTCTATATGACAAATTCCTAAGAAGCGACTTTATAGGATATGGAACTTATATAAAACTAAGGAAAAAGCAGTGGTGGTCAAATTTACATAGCAAATTGTATTTAGACTATTTTAGATAACGTAATTTTTGAGTATGATTCTGAATCAGAACATGAAAATGGAATTTATTACCCATAATATGGAAACTCAATCACGGCTACTTCTGGGACCGAAATTCAAATAAAAAATTGCAAATTTTCTAATAGTGTAGCCTCATTATAAGGGGGAACTATTTATATTACAGATGTAGACACTGTAGACATAGATCAAATTTTAGTAGAAAATTCTCAAATTATATCTGAAAATGACGATGAAACTACAAGTTTATGTGGAGGCGCCATGTACTTGAAAAATGTTAAAAGCTTTATTTTGGAAAATTCAGAATTAAACAATAATTACGCCAAATACAAAGGAGGTGGAATTTACATGTACGATGTTTAATAATTTGATATTCAAATGAACACTTTCGATAAAAATTAAATATACTTTGACAATTCGATAAATCTATATTATAAAGACGAAGATTATTTACTGACACAAGGAGGAGCTATATATTATTAAATTGCAAACTAATTGGACACTTCTGAAGATATAATATTAATTTTAAAATCTAACATAATAAAAAACAGCAAAGCGTCTTCCGGAGGCGGAGTTTTCATTAACAAAAATATAGACGTAATTTTATCAGTTACAGTTTAAAATATGACATTATAAGAAAATTAAGGAGATATAGGCCCTGCTATGCGATTTATCGGGCCTATAAGCGAAAAAATATAATCAAATATAAAAAGTAAAATTGACAGTGGAAATATAGTATTAAAAGATAATAAAGGATATATTTATAGTGATAACATTTATTTCGGATATGTTGATAACGAACATTTAATTACCTCAGACACCACTGAGTTTAGTTTGTGTACTGAAGATAAATACTTGTAAGACGGAGGGGTTGTGTCTTGTTTACCTTGTAGCGAAAATATTGTGTGTGGAGGGGGATATATCCCTATATTTCCTAATGAAAATGTAAAAATAAACTAATTTATTTATTTTTTTATTTATGATTTTATTCATGATATAATAATATTTTTAAATTAAGTTAATTAATAATTATTTTATAGTATTGGAGACCAAATAAATAAACTTATGTAGATATATACTACTGTACTAATTTCCCTGAAAATTGTAAAGGAAATGACACATGTTCGGAGGGTAATTAAGAATTTTACTATTAAATAATTATTATAATCTTAGACTATTTTATATTATTTAAATATTTGAAAAGGCTATACTGGTTTATTGTGCGAACAATGCGATAGAGAAAATAACTATCAAAAATTTGGTGATGAATGCCTAAAATGCCAAAAAAGAGGACTCTAATATTTTTCAATTTTCATGCTATTTTTATTTTATATATTAATTTTGTCGTATTATATTTATGGAGTTAAAAAGAAAGTCGAAAAAGTTACACTATCTAAATGGTGCAATATTTTATTTAATATTCCGTTTTAAAATTTGTCATAGATTTCTGCAATTGCTAAAATATTTGTTATGCATTGTTAAATTTTATACATAACTAACCCAAATTTCGTAAACATTAACTTTGAATTTTAATTTATGCTTGAAATTTTTGGAAATCCTTCGTTTATGTTTAATCCAAGTTTATTGTGTTTATTTAATGATTCAAATGAAAAAAATTTGGTTTACTATCTTTATATTTACGGATTATTTATTACATTGTTAGCTCTTCTTTGCATGGTATTAATTATATTCATTTTCAAAATGCTAAAGCTTGTGAAAGATAATAAACATTTAGTAATGTATATAAAAATGTCATTTTCTTGTTTCTTTTTGATTATTTAGCCTGGATTCATATAATCTACTTTGTAATTTTTACAATGCAGAGAGGTAATATAATATACTTATTTTTTATGTTTTTTCATTATGTTATGCTAAATATGTTATAAAAATTAATTTTTTAATTTTTTTAAAGATTGCAGGTTAAAAATATGTTTCAGCAGATTTAGACACCACTTGTGACAGTGGCTTTTACAAGTCATTAATTTTACCTGTAAATATAATATTTTTACTATTATGTACCATTTTTATACCAGGGTATATTCTATACAAACTTAAGAAATAAAGGAATAACAAAATGATGTATTATCATAATTTTTCTAAAATTTATGGTATATATTTTTTGGAATATAATGAAAAATGTTATTTCTGGGAATTCTTCACTATGACCATAGTAATATAAAACTAAAATTTAAAAAAATAGATAAATAAAACTATTAATAAACTTTTTAACAAATTTTAAATAATTTTATAGAAACTAATAGTGGTTTTACTCGCAACTTTAATTTAAGACTAAGAAAAAACAATTGTTAAAGGGCTTTTTATTTTGGCAACCCTAGGATATTATTCTCATTACTGCTTGAAATTAAAGCCGTTTTTAAATAAGCAGCTAAACGATTTATCATTTTTTTCAATAAATACCCAAATTATGACAATATTATTATTGATTTTCCATAATTATTTACAAAGATTAGATAGCAGAATTAAGGCTCTTGAAACTATTATAGTTATAATAGTTTTACTAATAAATTTTTTATTTTTATATAAAATGCTCGTAGATATTGTTAGAGAGTCTAAAAATGAATTCAGAGTTATTGTATTATAATTTTGTAAAAAACACAAAATCTTAGGAAAATTAGTTGCAAGCATCGAAAAAACTTTAGAAAAGTCTAAAGAAGCAAAAAGAAGATGGAAAAAGTTAAAATATGGGGTGTTTAGATACAAAACTTAGTATCCTTCGAAATCACTTTACGAATCTATTAATGAAGTAATTTAAATAAATTTTTATAATTTATGCCTATTTAAAAACATTATAATTATTATCTATAGTAGGATTTAAATTATAAAATAATAATTTAAACTTTTTATTTAACAAATTTAATAAATAAAAAGTATGTATTTTGGGAATAATATATATTTTCTTACTATCAAAGTTATATTTTTTCAAATTAGTATAATTATTTAATTTATTTATTTTTAAGCCCTATATGCCATTTGTAAAAAGAGTAGAATAGGATAAATTATTAGCTGATTAATCACATAAATCTAACATAAAACAAAATAATTCTCAATATTAAGACAGTTAAAGAACTCCAAATATGAGTCATATAGAAGGTAAATCTATATTTTTATTAAATATTTTTAAATATTAATAATAATTTATTTAAACAATATAATTTAATTAAAATTGACTAAATTAAATTATTTTTATTTTATTTAACAGACAGTAAAATGAAGCTAAAATCTCAATTTGCTTTAAGCAAAGATGTTAACGATATTTCCGACTCGAATGAAAGAAATAGCCAAAGAAACAACTTTTTCGACCTCAGTATAAGAAGAAACTACCTTTTTGATAAAAAAGAGGATATTAATAATGAACAAGAACAAACAAATAAAGGAAATAGTTTATTAATAGAATTTGAAAAAGATTTAGAAGAATTAAACCAAGATTTTTATTAGCCAAATGGAATAGGACACGATTTACCTTTGTCGATGTGTTATAGTGGAAAATGGTCTGAAAGAAATATGGTGTCCAAAAGATTAGATTAAAAGGCTTCTGATTTAAGTAAAAGATATAGTATACATGTTTAAAAAGACAATAAAGCGATTTCATAAAAAGTATCAGGTTAATACAAACCATAAACTCAAAAAAATGTAAAAATGAGAGAAAGAAAAGAAAAAAATGATGATAATGATATAGATAGTAATAGTAATAAAAAAAGTAATGATAAAATGAAAATTAGTGATGATTATGACAATTTTAGTATTAATTTACCTGATAATATTGATAGAGTATAACCTTTTATTGATAATGATAGTAAGATTGATTTTAACAGTACAGCTATTAATAGCACCAATTTGTAGATTAGAGAAAAAATTAGGTCTTAAAAAAAAAGTTTAGCTATAAAAAATTAAGGAGATGATAATGACTAAATTAAGTTTTAAGATTTTTGATTTTATTTATTCAATTTATATGTTATAATTATTCAATTAAATTTATATAAGATACAATGATATCATTTTGTTTCTCTAATTTTATTATATTATATTTTATATAGTTATGATATTTTTTTAACCTAGTCATTAATACCAAAAAATGATGCAAAATCGATATATATATATTAAAATAGTAATATTAATTAATTATTTAATTACATCATATTGTAGATATGCCTGTATTTTCAATTAATAGTACAATGTTTTTATAGTTTAGGTCTATGAAATTTCACTAGAATATTTTTTTTGGTAAAATCCGATCAAAAATATTCAATTTTTTGTTCTATTCAAATTTATTAAAAACAATTATAACATATCCGATATTATTAAAAATAAAAACAATTAAAATAAAATAAAAATAAAATAAGAATAAATAAAAATAAAGATTTTTTTCAAAAATGGAACTTGACGATGCCAAAGTCTAGCAGTTGTAAAATCAGCCTGTAAATACCAATTTCTATTTAAGATTTTTTTTTAAACAAAAATTTTGATACAAAAAACTTGTATTTTCTCAAAGTAACAAGATACTTAATTTTTAAATTTTACATTTTAAAACTATAAAAATAAAGAATTATAAATATATCATAAAAGCATCAATAAAAATTTATATATTTTTTTTTAAACCCAAAAATATATATTAACAATATCTAACATATTTAATAAACAAACACATAATAGAACGAAGGTGACTTTCAACTACAAGTTTTGAACAATCAAAATGACGTAATGGTTTAAATAGTCCCCCCTAAAGGAGAAAAAAGGACCCCCTTAGACATTTGCTGTGTTGTAGACACTTCGGGTTCTATGGGCTCAGCGGCCAGTGTGGGCAAAGACGCCGAATAAACCGGTCTTTCTATTTTGGATATAGTAAAACATGCTTTGAAAACTGTTATCCATAATTTGGAAGATTAGGATAATTTATCTATAGTTAGATTTGATGACTAAGCCTCTATTTAGCTGAAAATGACGAATATGGATAAAAAGGGAAAAAATTAGGCCTAAACTTCGGTCGAAGCTTTGAATTTAGGAGGGTGCACTAATTTGTGGGACGGCTTGAAAACTGGTTTGGATTTAATTAGAGATGGTAAAACTTTTAATTTTGTTTTTAATACATAAAATTGTTGAGAAACCTTTTTTTATTTTATTAATATAATTTTATGAGTTTTATATTTATTCTTATTCTTATTCTAATTTTATTCTAATTTTTTTTTATTTTGATAGGTAGTATTAATAAAAATACTGCGGTTATGGTCTTTACTGATGGAGTTCCTAATGTTGATCCCCCCAGAGGCTACATTCCTACATTATAAAAATATTTAGATGAACATGGACAAATTTGTCAAATTCACACTTTTGGATTCGGTTACTCTCTAAATTCAAAGCTTTTGAATTAAATTTCTTAAGTTGGAAATGGAAATTATTCTTTTATTCCCGATGCTGGTATGGTAGGGACTGTCTTTATTAACGCTATTAGTAATTTATTAAGTACAGTTGCTACAAACGCTATGATTTCTTTGGAACCTTAAAATGGAGCTGCTTTATTGGATTAAGATGGAATTAAAGGTTATTAATGTTAGAAAGCATCCTGGGGTTTGAATGTATTTTTAGGCACAATTTAATTTGAGTAAAGTAGAAATGTTGCATTTAAATTGGATTTGAAAAATCACAAACCTGACACTCCTTATTTATATGTGAAATTTAAATACTAATCTGTAGATCCTTAATATAAAGAAACTCTAAATTTGGAGGTTGAATAAATGGAGAAAAACAATGGAAATGCCGAGGAATTAGAAACCCACCTTCTAAGAAATAAATTTATATAAGTTGTGGAAAATATGGTTAAAACAAACATAAGTGTTTAAGATGCAAAAAAAATTTTAGAAGACCTGAAACAAGATTTTAAAAAATCACAAGCTTTTTAAAACAAAGGAAATACCTATCTTTAAGATATTTACAAAGACATAGAAGGAGAGGTCTGTTTAGCTTACGAAAAATAAGAAAATTTGAAGAGGTGGGGATAACACTACCTACCCTCTTTAATTAATGCGCATTTAGTTTAATAATAAAACAATTTCAAAGACCACGGAGTTCAGCACTACGGCGGTAAATTATTCAACAAAATCAGAGACGAAGCTGAAAAATCTTTTGTAAAATTGCCTCCCCCTAAACCTTCTAGAGTAACTTACGGTTATAACAACAACAACAACAATAATAATAATAATTAAGGTTAACCTACTTTTAAGAAAATAAATATGGCTTAATATAATAATAGAGGGGGCGTTTGCTTCGCGAAGGGCTCTTTGGTGCTTATGTCAGATGGAAGTGAAAAAAAAGTGGAAGAAATTTAAAAAGGAGACCGAATTTAAACGGGGGGAAATTTGGTTAAGAGTGTCGAATGTGTTGTGGAAAGTCTTTGTGAAGGAGGGGAGGCCGATATGGTTCAGCTAGAAAATGGACTGTTGTTAACTACGCATCATCCTGTTAAAAATTCGGGGCAGTGGGTTTTTCCTGTTGATATTGCTGGGGTAACTATTTAGATTTTTATTATTTTTTTATAAATTATTTTATAAAATTATTTTAATGAAATAAAGGAAAAAATTTTATTTTATTTATTTTGATTAAATTATTGATTTATATTTATAAGACTTTTGTTTAACTATTCTTTATTAATTATTATTTTTATAATATTTATTTTATTTTAAAAGGCTAGAAAAGTTAAAAGTTAATCGGTTTATAGCTTTTTATTAAAAGAAAGAGACAATTTATAGGGAGAAAATACTATTATTGTGAATGGAATTGAAGCAGCTACTTTGGCTCATGGTGTAAGGGGAAAAGTAATAGAGCATAAATATTTTGGCTCAGAAAGAATAGTTTCTGATTTAAAAAAAATCAAAGGATGGGAAAGAGGGCATATTATCCTAAAAGAAAATTCTTTAATTAGGTGTGAAAAAACAACTTTGATTAAAGGATTAAATATATCAAAAAATAATCAAGAAATTTCTATTTGATATATTGATAAGTCACTCAAAATTAATTATATAAAAATTATATGTCAAAAGAGTATATATATAAATTGATTTTTAATATTTGTTATAAATTTTTTTAAAAAATTTCATATTATATAAAAGAAAATTTGATATTAATACATTATATTATAAAAAAGGATTTTTTAAATATTTCCATAAATTGTATACTAAAAATTTTTGTTTTTTTATAAAAATTCTGAAATTAATGAAAAATATTTATAATTATTTTAAATTTTAAAATAGAAATAATTTCTAATTATAGTTATTTTCATTTCTTTATTTATTGATTTAAAATAACTTTTTTTAGAAAATTATAAACCATTACTATTTATGGTTTTATTAAGATTAACTATATAGTATATCTATGAAATAATATGTAAAATCTTAAATTACTGATAGATATTATACTTTGCTAAACTTAGCATTTATTTTTATCTAACATGATTATAGATAAAAGTAAAATATTTAATTAATTAAAAATAATATTAAATATTTAAACTTAAATTTTAATTTAATTTTAAAAAAAATACTAATTGATTTAAAATATATAAATTTATTTCCTACTATAACACTGTATTATTTTAAAATTCTAGCCCTTTTAGATTTTTTTATAACTGGTTTTTTTATATATTTTTCTAACTTATAATAATTAAAATATAAAAATTTACTATTTATATGGGAATTTAATACTTATTATTGGTTTAATTAATTGACATAAATGAATTTAAAGAAAAATTAGAAAGATAAATTATATAAAAAGTTGGTTTTATTGTTGTATTTATTAAATAATTATTTTGTATTTTTTCATTCGATATGATGTAAATTATTATTTATTATGCGAAGAGATAGTTGATAATGCGAATTACTATTTTTATTAGATTCTTTTTATAAATAAATAAAAATTATAAGTCTTTTTTTATGTGGCAATTTTAATTCAAATAAAAAATAAATAAAAATAATTTTAAATAAGTAAAATTTATAATTTCATGGTAGTTATAAACTATAACCATAAAGATAGTCGATTTTTTATTACAAAAGAAAAAAATATTTATATTGTTTATATGGAATCAAGGTAAAAATATTAATAATAATTTTTAATATATAATTTAAATAAAAAGGATTAATATTTATTTAATAAACTAAAATTAATAACAAATGGTGGGGTTTAATAAAGGCATTCCTAATAATTGCAAATATAATTTTTTTATGTAATACTTAGTAATTTATGTTGATCAAACATAAATTTCACTTATCGAATAAAATTTACTCAACAATTTAAGTTAATTAATGAGAAAAATTTTATTATGCATTATAATAATAATTTAGCTTAATAAAAACAAAATCAAAAAAAAAAAAAAAAAAAAAAAAAAAAAAAATTAAAATTCTTCATTTTAGAATACCAATAACATCAAAAAATTAAATTTTTTTTTTAATTAAAACAAAAAAAGAATAACCATAAAAAACCAGAAAAATCACCAACTGGAAGGCAAAAAGCAAACAAAAGACAACAACTTAAAAAATAATTTAGCCAAAAAAATGGAAAATCATGAAAACACAGAAGTTTCACTTTTAACTCAGCAGCACGCTTCTCTCGAAACAAATCTTCCAGACGAAAAAAATAACATTTACTTCAAATAAATCTTCGTGCAAGAATAAGACGAATACGAATAATAATAATAATTATAATAATAAAATAAATAAAGAGGATATTAATAATTCAACCACTTTGAAAAGGGGCAAAGAAAGTTTCCAAATTCTTAAATAACGCACGTAAAATCGCACCTTTCGGAAAATTAAGGTTTAAGTTAAGATCACAGCCTAAATTAAAGAAATAATATTTAGGGACATTAGTAAAAAAAAATGCCGATGAAAAGGTGTTTGTCTTCGAATTTGCTGTTTTCTCAGCACAGTAACAGTTAGGTAAGGCAAAGACAGAGGAAACATAGGATAAGAGACACGAAATAACTTAAATTTAAAAAATCGTAAATTCATGAAAATATTGTTAAAATTGAAAGGGAAAAAAGTTAGAGCGATTTGTATTTTATAGAAAATGTTTTGGAACACCATTTTTTATTTAGAAGGTGCGAGTAATCTGTTAGGGCTAAGTTGGCGCATCAGTTTTTTTATTGCAAAGGATTGGTAAAAAAAATTAAAAATTTTATAAATTTGTTGAAAAGTTTCATTTCGTTTTAAAATAAAAGTTACCCTCTTTTTTATATTTATTTCTGGAATTTAAATTAAAAGAACATTGTATAATTTTATAATTTCTAACAAGTTTAATTCAATAATTTTTTTATTAGAGTTTTCAAATAAACAAAATTTTCAATTATTAAACAACCTTTTATTATTTTTTAATTTTTTAACCGCATATTTATTAAAATCTGCCTTAATTTAAAAAACATCAAAATAAAAATAAAATAATCACTGACTAATAAAAAATTTTCCGAAATAAAACTTTAAAAACAGCGAAATTAATAATGATTATTTTTTTTAACAAATAAAAACAGGGTGGAAAAGTTTTCAAAGAAGGAGATCCTCCCTCCTTATTTTTTATCATAGAAAAGGGCTCTCTAGAAAAAATATTCTTAGGAAGCGTTAGAGAAACTTTAAATGTAGAAGACACTTTCGGAGACTACGATATTTTAAGAGAATCGCCTAGAACTGCCACGTTATAATAGACTGAAGAGTGCTATTTTTGGGCCTTGGACAAATAAACCTATAAAGAACATTTAGACCACATTTTTGCAGATGAAATTAAATCTAATAAAAAAACTATTGAAGGACATGAATTTTTCGACATTATGACTGATGAATAAAAAGATGAAATTTTGCATGTAACTTTTTCGAAAATATTTAAAATAGGCCAAACTATAAGTGACATTAATGAATTGGCAACTAGTTGTTATATTATATAAGAAGGTACGGTGGTTGTACTGGATGAAAATAGCCAGGAAATAAGAAAATTAGGATAAAATGATGAAATTGGATTTAAATATTTTAAAAAATGCTAAAATTATCAAGAAAAGTATGTAGCTTATACTTCGAGAGTTATGTGCTTGAAAGTAGATAAAAAAAGTATTGAAAGGTAATATATTAATTTATCAATTTTTTTTCTTTAATATTTTTTGGTAATAGGCTAATTTTTCAAAAATTATTTTGTTCTGCCTTACATTAAATACTATAAGATCATTATTTTTAAATTAAAGAAATTAAAATAAATATTAACTAAATAACTATATAACTCTTAAAGCTATTAATTTTTTAAACTCTATAATACTATTTAATTTTAAAATTGAAGATTAATTGAAAATTTTCTATAATAAACTTACTATTTTTTACTATGTATTAATATAAAACTTATAATAATTTACAATATATACAAATTTATAAAATTATTTTTTACAGATATATCGGGGAAGATTTAATCAATTTCTACTTCAAAAACGTCCAAAGACACTCTTGTGAATAAAATCATACCCTTAAAAAATTAGACCCTTTGTAAATAGAAAGACTTGTAAGATGTTCAAAATAAGTCCATTATTAATCTGGACATATTTTGCTGAAAAAGGGACATATTGCCCACAAAATTTACTTTATTTTAGATGGAAAAGCCTAAATGGTATACGATGAAACTAACTAGTAACCTGATATTTTCGAAAATGGGTAAAAATATTATTTTTTATTAATTAATTAGTAAATAAAGTAATAAAATTTAAAAATATAGTTCTGTAATTTTTGATATAAAAAAACCGGCACCAGGTAACTTTATAGTTAGTAGCAAAGATTGTGTTATTGCTGAGATAACAGCTTAACAATTTTTACACTAATTTGGAGATTAATATGTTTTGGGAGAATGTATTATTGTTCCAAATAACCCTTTTTTAAAAACTTAAAATAAATAAATGAGTTAAGATTTTTTGAATGTTTGTGAATATGTTCCGAAATGTCAATTTCTTGATAGTTCAAGTAGCTTATTGGGGTAAATATTAAATTTAATTAACCAGTAAATTATAAATTATGACAAAATTAATATTTGTAAATTAATAAATTTATTCATTTATTTTAGAAAAAGTTTGTTAAAAAGAGTAGACAGTTTCGAAATAAGATCATCTACAAGTTAAGAAAATCTTAGAAATTAACTTGATAAATCAAATAATTCCGTTATGTCTACTATAAATGAAAAAAATTTATAGTTTTCAATTCACAGTTTAAGTTAAATTTTGGAGCCTATTGCTTAAGTAAATATAAAAAATTTTTAAGCTGAAGACTTTGTATTCATAAAATAAGTTGGAAAAGGGTATTTTGGGGTTATTAATTTGTGTTACTGTAAAAAAGACGGGCGAGTTTATGCCTTGAAAACTATTTAAAAAGCAGACATTATAGAAAAACATATGGAAATTTAAATAATTGAAGAAAAAAGTATTTTAGAAAAACTTGATCACCCCTTTATTATGAACTATTATGGAGCTTTTTTACACTCCCATAATGTTTGCTTGGTTTTATAATATATAAGAGGAATCGAATTGTTTGATGTTATAAGACTTTAAGGAGTTTTTTAACCTGAAGATATGTTGTATTATGCTGCCTCTTTAGTAAATATATTAGAATACTTGTACACCTAAGAAATAGTATACAGAGATCTTAAGCCAGAAAATATTATGATTAATGAAGCAGGTAAAAAAAGATATAAATAAATTATTTTAAAATTAATTTAAAATTTTTAATAAAATTTATTCATAATAATAAAAGGTGAGGTAAGACTTATCGATTTAGGAGCTTCTACTAAATTAACAGAAAAAGGGGGAAGAACCTTTACTATTACTGGAACCCCTCATTATATGGCTCCAGAAATTACTGATTAAAAAGGATATAGTTATTATGTTGATTTATGGTCCTTAGGAATTGTTTTATATGAATGCTTGTAAATAATTTTACTTTATTTTATTTTATTTAATTATTTATATTTATTTAAACTAAATCAAGTAATTATTTATTTAATTTTATATAGATGTGGGCCCACCCCTTTTGGAACTAATGATTTAGAGGATCCATTTGAAATATATTAAGCAATAAAAAATAATTAATTGACATTCCCAGATTTTGTGACTAATTAAGAAATAAAAGATTTTATTTCCCAATTATTAAATAAAAAACCTTTTAAAAGAGTAGGCGGATCTTGGGCCACTTTAAAATAACACCCATATTTTGATATTAGAGGAAAATTAGATTGGAGTTAATTACAATAAGGGTGTGGTTATAAGCCCCCATTTTAGCCAGAATGTCCTATTGAAGTAGAAGAAATTGAATAAGCAATAAAAAATAATGTAAATTTGAGTGAAAAATTGGAAAAATAAGAATATGATAATAATTAATGTAAATATAATAAAGATTGGGAAACATAATTTTTATTAGACCCCGACACCGTAGAAGATGATTAAAAAAGTGACTGAATTGCCTAATAAATAATAATGTAATAAAAATAAAAATAATAATAATAAAATAATTTAATTTATGATCTATATTTTGAGGAATAAATCATATAATAGTAAAAATTTAAATCTGAATTGAGAAAATTTTTTATTCTGTTTAGTAAAATGCTAACAATGTTTCAATAAAAGAATGAAATAAGAATATGCAAACATTATTTTAAAAATAAATTTGATAAATTTTAAAATTGTAATATATTGTTAAGTATTAACCAAGATTTAAATTAAAGATGAAATATTTTTCATATTTGATTGATTATTCTTTATATTAATTTTTTTATAACACTAAAAGTTATAAAAATAATTTATGCTTTAGTTTATAGTAATAATATATATTTTTCTACTTATTCATTTTTGAATAAATTTATTTTAATAAATAAAATACTAATTTAATAAATTATTTATTATGTTATTAATTAAATTATATATTATAATAAATTTATATTACAGAATTTTATATTTTTTAATTTAATAAAAAAAATAACTATGAATACAAACTCCTTTTTTTAGGTCTTATATAAAATATTTTATTATTAAAAATTATAATTAATATTTATTTCAAAGTTTTTTTATTGTTTAATTAATCATAGCTAATAAAATTAGAAATATTTTTGAAATTGATAAATATCTTGGTTGCCTTAATATTTGAATATATTATATATTTATTTTATATTTTTTCTTAAAATATTTTTTTTTCCCCACCATATTTAATGTATTGTATAAGTTATATATCCAGTATATATTTCAATTTATATTATCTAAAATTTTTATTATTTTAAACCCACATAATTTATTTATAAGTTTTAAATAACTCTTTTTAAAGTTTTAAAATATAATTCATAATTATAATTATTAATTTATTTATAGTCTACAACTTTTATCCATTAAATTGTTAATTATATTCCCTATATTTATATGTTATAAAATTTTAAGAATACTATTTATTATAAAATAATAGGATTTTAATATATTAATAATGGTTATTTTAATGAGATTACCAAGTAATTAGAAAAAAAATAAAAAAAAATAAAAAAATATTAATATTATAAACAAATAAATGTCTTTATCAGAAATTTCGTGCAAAAACACATTTTTAGAACAGTCATATACATAATCATAGATTAATTCAAACATTTTCAAGCAAAAAAAGTAAGAAGATGGAGAATAGTAATAATTTTTGGTTTATGAATAAACACTTTAACTCAGAAGATCTAAAAAAATAAAAAAAGGTGATATTTTTTTAGAAAAAAAACTATTTCTTTGTTAATTTGCTTCTAATATAAAAATAAGCACAATAAATTTAATTAATTAAATTACAAATTAAATATTTATATATCAAAAGAAAAATCACAGTAATAAAAAGATAATGAACAATTAAATTAAAGTAAATTGGAATAAGTAAAAATTATATCTTATAGTTTAAAAAAATCTTATATCAGCTTTACTTTTGCAAATGAAATTTATAAAAATAAGAATAAAATATTTTTTATTTTAATTATCAAATTTTGTCTTTTATATTAAAAATAATAAAGATAATAAATTGAATACCAAAATTTAAATAGTTTTACTTATCTATATAAAAACTAAAAAAATAATTATTATTTTAAAGGTATCAACCTTAAAATAAAGTAATTTAAATGACAATAGTTTGGGTTACCTTAGAATATTTTTTGATAAATCAAAGAGATAAAATTGTAAGTGCATTTTAGTGAATCCCCCAAAATTTTTAAATGCTAATCAAACCTACAGAATTTTAGATGTAAAATTGTTAATATATATATATAAAAATATAATTTATATATTATAATATAATTAGTATCTAATTAAAAGAACTTATTTTTAAAATAGATATTTTACCTTTTTCTAATTATTTTAAATATTAATTCATTTTAAAATATTATTATTTTAAATATTTTATAATATAAATGATAATAAATTTAATTATTATCTGGATTAATACTAATTAAATCACTGGATAAATTATTAATAAATAATATAAAAATATATTGATTTGATTATAAATTTTTAAATAAGGATTACTATATGAGCGAATAAAAATTAAAAGTATTTTTTAATATTTCTAAAGATAATAGTAAATTTTTTGAAGAACCTGTAAATTAATACAAAAAAATATTTTTAGTCGAAGATTACAAAAAAACATTTATATTTCATGCAGAAGATATATAACAAACAAATCAGTATCCTATGTAATTTAAATTACAATTTTATATATATTATCACATTTTTAGACGTAAGATATTCATTCATTTTTAAAAAAAATTTCATTGAATTGTAATTATTATGAATTTATAAAAAATTATTTTAATATATCAATTTTGCAGTGAGTATATAATAGAAAGATTTTAAAGTCTTAATAATTAGGAAGCTTATTAGTATAGTTTATATATGAAGTAGATTCAATAATTAAAAAATTCAATACAAAGTTAAATGGAAAAAATTTAATATTAACCAAAAAAACTTTAATTAGAACAGTAGATGGATTTTCCAAAAAAAGTATTACATGATTTTTAGCATAAATATTTAGGTTCTATTTAAATGTTTTATTTGGATGAGATTGGGAGTCTAAAAGCAAACTAGCTTATTTTGGGATAGATGTTTATTGAAGCTCTCGGTTTTAATGTAGAAACTTATGCATAGGAAAGTATGAAAAATGGTTTCAAATATTTAAGTGCAGATAAAGACAGGTTTATAGAATTATTTGTATATGTAAAAATTAAAATAAATTCAAAAGAAAAAATAAATATAATTGGTTTAGAATATAATTAATTTTTAAATTGAAATCAATTTTTATTAGATAAACCAGTAAGCATTATTAAATTTGTAAGATTAATCTAGCCAAAATTATAAAATAACTTAAATACCAAGTATAGGTAATTATATAGGAGCTGACAAATAAATAGTTACTATAACAACTATAAATGAATTATGGTATTATGATAATATGTTTGTTATAAGAACAATAATTGATCATGAATCGAATGATAATAATTATTTTTTTTAGAAATATAAATAAAATAAATAAAAAGCCTTTTAAGTCACCAATTTTAACGATAAACAGAATTTCAATAATAATATGGTAAATATTATTTAATACAATTTCTAATAATATCATATTCGCTGATATAATTAAATAGATATTATTAGTGTTTAATACTAAACTAAATTAATAAATATCTTCTAATATATATTTAATCTTATTTTATCTTAATTTTACAATTTTAGGAAATAGTTACAAATGAACTAAATTAATTGAACTAATATGAAAAGGATTTTATTTATAAAATGAAATATGATAATTTTTAAACAAAATAACCCATTTAATGCTATAAAAAATTAAAAGTATCATAATATGCACCTATTAAATAAAAATAAGAGTGATTTTTTTAATTAAAACAAATAATTTATGAAATGTTAGCCAATATTAAAAATAATTCTAATATTTAGATATACATTTATAATTTTTATATTAATTTACTCTAAAATTTCTATGTATTAAATAATTTTTTTAGAATTAATAATCTTATAAATTTAGTATAAATAAATGAGTTTTTATATTAACATATTATATTAATCTATTTATTTTTCCTACATTTATCGACATTATTAATTTGCTTCGTTTTAAATTATTATATATAAATAATTATTTATAATTTATATTCTAATAAATATCAACATTAATAATATATTATTTAATATATAAATATTTTTAAAAAGTAATTATTCATCTTTCGAGCATAACTTCTTTTTTAAGTTCTTCATAAAACCTCGATTCTTTATTTATTTTTTATTCTTCTAATAATTTTTTTTTTTATTTAATAGTAAGATTGGCAAGGTCATAATAACCTGTAGATCTTTTAGAACAAAAATCTCTAAGCTTTGTAGCTTTTTCCATTTTAACAACTAACATTTAATTAAAATATAATAAAAACCGAAATTATTTAAACATTAAATCATATAAAGTAAAAAATTTTTTTTTTACGATTTTTGTAAAATTCATGGTTTTCTAAATCTTAAACTTATTAATTAAATTCATCATCTAATGATTATCCTTCCTAATCTTTTTGTTTTTCAACTGAGTCAAATATATCTTACATTCTTTTTTATCGTTATTAATTAATTTCATACAATTCAGAGGGATAATATATACCATCACTGCCCTAAATATATATTTAATTTATTTTAAATTATTCAAATGTAAAAAAATTACAGTGTCATAAATTTAAATGACTATACAAAAATACTATTAAAATATATATATAATAATATAAATCTAAAAATAGAAAAATAAAAATTACCAATTTAAACTCATTTTTATTGCTATGCTTATTTTTTACTATTTTGGAATTTTTTTATTTTTCTTCTTTTGATTTTTTATTGTCAGAAATAAAATCATACTCTTAAAATATTTCAGAAAATTAATGATGAGACAAATATCCTTTTTTATCTTAATCTAAAACATTAAATACATGTTAAGCTTCTTCTGGTTTAATATCTTAACTAATAACTTTCATAAAATTTGTAAATTCTTAGCAATCAAGATTTCCTAAAATTTAAAATAATTTATATAAATATAAAATTATTTTTAAAATATGATAAAAATAAACTAAAGTCAAATTTTAAAACTTAAAATAGTTTAAACTTTAATTTAAAAATATTTAAATTAAAATTTCATATATAATTTTATTTTTGATAATCTAAAACTTTATTTTACCGTTTTTATCTTCATCTATACTTTTAAAAATTGTTCCTAAATCTAATTAATATAATTTTGCAACTTATTAAGCTTTTTTTAAAGCCGAAATAGCATTTTTATCCAATTTTTCTACTTATTTTTCAGCTTTTGCTCTATCTTCTGCGTCTTTTTTAAGATTAATTAACGTAAACTCTTTTTGGCCTTTAATTTAATTTAGTTTAATTTAATTTATTAATTTAAATAAATTAAAAGTTTTACTTATTTTTTCTATGGCTGGTAAATCTAATTCCTCTGAATTTTCTACAATATTTGAATAAACAGACTAATTTATTTTTAATTTAGAACTATTACTTTCATTCATAAGTTATGATTATGTAGAAATTTATGGATTTTAAGTCTAAAATACGTTATTAGCATCTAAAAATATAATAAAGCATATTATATCAATTTTAGAATGAAAAATAATAAGATATTAATCTAAATAGTTAAAATTATTTTTTTTTACGATAATATTCATTAAATTTTAGTTGATTCTCAAATTCTTTACTTTTTTACTTGTATTATTAAGAATTATTATTTTCGATTATAATTTATTGACTTTGAACCAATTCTGACTCGAAATCTTTTAAATAATTATTCTTTTAAATACTTTAATTAGAATTATCATTATATTACTAATTTTATTATGGACTTTAAAAGCTTTTTAATTTATTTTAATTACTATAATTTAATTATTTATCTTAACTATATCCACCTGCAGCTTAATATTTATTTCTGATAGGTGTTTTGTATATGAGAGGTTTATGATGGTTTAAATTGTTTTTATTATTAGTTTAATTGTATTAATCTTAGTTTCCATATATTCCTTCTTAATTTGAAATTAGTTTTTAAGGACTATAAACAATATTATTAGAACTCGATCTTTATGACAAAATTTATTTAAGTTTAATTTCATTAGGCTAAAATGTTTACATTTTTTATTAATTTAAATCAGTTAATAAATTTCCATTATTATAGAAATGTTAAATACTCTATTTGCTCCTTTAATTAAAAATAAAAATATTTAAGAAAATTAATTGAAACGAAAGATATATTATTTTTATTTTAAAAAAATATTTGAAAAATAAGAGTTTTAAAATTATAGGCCCTTTATGTAAAAATATATTTATCTATGAACATGTATATATTATGTAAAAATATTAAAATAAAATTAAATAATTGATATTTATATTATTTTTATTTACCCTTCTCTTACTTATTATTTTTATTAAAATGAGTAAAAACTTTATGATCTAGATTTAATTTATTCACTATTTCTATTTATGGAGTATTAAGGTAATTTTAAAGGGGAAATTAAATTATTTTCATTTTTTTTTCGTGATGATAGTGATCTAAATCTAAACTATTTATCATTAAATGCTTATTTTGTCGTATTTTTTATATTGGCTTATCTAAAATAATATAATTAGTTTACTTATGTTTTATCAATTACATTATATTTTTAGACCAAACGATATAATAACTTTATTTTATTTTAAAATATATAAAATATAATTAAACTTTTTAATTTTATAATACTTAAATATTTAGTAACCCATTGCCATTTATTCTAGCAATTATTTTCTGCAATCTTGATTTTATTAATATTCATCTTACTCTATATCAAATAATGACTATCTTTATATTTATGGAGTGTATAATTTATTCTATAAATTATATACAAATAACTATTAATTTTCATTATCTTTTATATTCTGTGTATAATTTTAATTTATTTTATTAATATTATTCTATTTAGGAGTTTTAAATTAATTTTTATCTCCTTAATTTACTAAGTTATAAAAATTAATCATTTATTAGTTAATATAATAATAATTTAGTAATTTTACATAAATCTTAAGTGTACTTCTTATTTTATAATTATTACTTATTTAAGGAGTTAATTTTATTAACTCTATTGAATTTTCTTTAAATATCATTTCCACTGCACTTTATTAATTACAAATTCTATTAAAATTTTTCTTTTCTTTAAAATCTATCCCATCCTTTATGAACATTTACTTAAGGGCTGTGCTTTTCATTTTCTGAAATTTTAAATAAATTTTTAAAATATAATTTTTATATCTGAAACTATATTTAGATTTTTATACCTTAATTTTAGTATTCAATTTATTTCTTAAATTATAACTAATCCATATATTTGTTTTATTTTATAGTATTTTAATTCTATTCAATTTATGGACTATTATTTCCTAGTGAATTTTTTATACTTATTTTCATTATATTACAGAAAATTCTAAAATTTGTATTCTTTAAAATTTTATATTATATTTTTTTACTTTTTTCTAATATTTTAGGGTTTTGATTAAATAAAATATTTTTTAATTAAAAATTTTTTTATTTTATTAATTTTAAGAATAAATCCAACCACAATTTTTGGAATAAAACTTATAAATATTATTTTAATAAAAAGTAATTAAAACCACTAGAAAATTATATTTTATATTTAATTTTAATATAAGCTATTACCTGGTAATATATCTCGTACATATATATAATAAATATACTATATGTATAATAAAAGTTACAATTTAATAGATCTTTAAATAAATATTATTTATATAATTTAATTATACATTTTGAAACCATGAATACAATAAAGTTTTATCTCCTAATTTAAACTACAGTAAATCTTTTACTTTAAATATTAATAAAAAAGTAGAAATTAATTTATAATATGTTTGCGATTAAAGTTTAGCAATTTATTAAAAATTAATACTTTCAAAATATTTTTTTGACAATTTTTCATTAAAATTAATATTTTTATTTATATATGACCTTTTAAAAGTTTTTTTTTTTTAAATTATTAATATGTATACTAATTTAAAGTAACTTTTGATTATTTTAATTCAAATAAGCTAATAAAGTTATAATAACTTTATTATATTTAAAGTTTATTGAAAAACTTTGATTAATAATAAGGAAAAACATATAAAAGTATTTTTTTAAAACTATAAAAATCTAAATTTTATATATAATTAAATATTAACATATAAGTATAAATAATATTAATATATTTAATAAAGATGGTAAGAAATTTAAAATCGTTATATAGTATTTATTTTGAATTATTAGCCTATAAAAGATAATTAAAAAAATAATTTTTTTAGATAATAATTGAAATATAAATATTAATTAACTACTCAATATAATTTACATAATTTTAATTGTTTTTTTTTTAAGTATTAAGGTATTAAGAATTTTTTTATTTGAAAAGTGGTTATTTATTAATATTTCGTTTTAATTATATTTATTTAAATTACTAATTATTTAACTATTATTTCACACTCATTCAATTCTAACAATCTGTTAATCGAAATCAATATAATTATTTTTGCGTCAAAATTTTCAAAATTTATTCATTGAACTAAGTTCTATAAATTATTTTATTAGTTTAAAATTTGAGCTTATTATTACAAGGATATATTTTTAAAAAATATGTTATAGTTATTTTGAAGGGAATTTCTGGTGTGGCATACTGGAAGCAAATTAAAATAGGGCTAAATATTAATATTAATATTAACATTTTAAAATTATTAACTGCTTCTTTAAATATTGTTAAAAATATTTTGATTTAATTCTTAAATATTTGAAGATTCGTTTATATTATTTAAATTAAAGTTATTATTGCTAAAATTATTATTATTGTTTATAATAGTATTCAATTATGAGTACTGATTAATAAAACTTTATTAATATTATTATTACTATTAATACTATTATTGTTGTTGTTACTATGAGAAATTATTAAATATATCAAAATATGACATAAGAAAAGGATTTCTTTAGATATTTGTAAATAAAATAGAATTAAATAAGTTTTAATTTTAATTTAAATTTGAATGAACGTCTCTTTCCCCTAAATGTTATACTTATTATATTTAATATTATTAACTTCTATTATATTAAAAGGGGTTTGGTAAAAATAATTAGTTAGTATTATCATACAAATTATTTTCATTATTATTACTATTATTTTCTTTATCTAACTCTATATAAACTAATTTTTATTGTATTTTTTTGAATTATTTTAATTATTTAAGAGTCGACTGTCTTTTTATTTATTTTTCATCTTAATAGCTTTTACATAATTTTAGGTGTTTTTCTAAATTTTTAATATGTCCTTTCCATTTACAGGCTTTGGCGACACATTTTATCTATAATTAACAAATTTTATGCAGTGTAGTCGTATCGCTTTTTAGCTCTCCAATTTTTATTTATTTTCTGCATAAAGGGCAAGTATTTTATTTCAGATTCCACGCTTTTAGACATGTTTAACAGAATGTGTGTCTAAAAAGTAAAAAGAGCATATAAATTTTATTTATAATATCATTATAATTAAGATTAGTAGTTTTAAACTATGGTTTATAATATTTTTTATTTTTTCTTATATTTTTATATAAAAATGTTTATAAAGAATTTGATTAAAAATTATTGTTCTTACCCACATGGAGTTTTACATGGATTAAAATAAACGTCTTAGCAAATACTACATGTATACTGTTATACATTATCTTCATTTTCTAAAAATACATATTCGTGTCTCCTTTTCATTATTTTTTATACGAGAAAACTAAGAACAGTATTTTTCTATTTCTATTTTTCTTTTTTATTTTTTAGTTTGTTTTTTTTTAAATTGTTTTTTTTGGTTATTATGCAATATTATAATTATATTTATATAAAAAAAAAATTAATTAGAAACTTAAAGCAATTAATAAATAAATATGTTTATGTGGTTTTTGTATTATAAATATATGAGAAATTCATAAGCTTAATAAAAATGATAATATTTGTGATTAATTTATAAATTTGTAAATAAAATTCTTTTCTAATTGGAAACTTAATATAATAATATGATAAATTATTGTTGAATTTAATGATAAAATACCACAAATTGCGATATTTTTAAGTTTTTAAATTTCTAAATATATTATGAAATATTAATGTTAACAATTTTTGAAAAAGTAAAAATAAGAAACAAACGCAAATTCTAATTTCCAAATATTTAATTCTAAACTATTTTCGGATGGCATATTTTAGTTATTTTTTAAATTAATATGATATTTTCCATCTTTTTTAATTAAAAAAATACTAGCCTAATAAATATCTATATCTTTGATTTAAATTTGATTAAATATTAGATCTATAGCACCATAAAATATATGTAAATAAATTAACATAATTAACAAAAAAAAATATTATTTTATTTTATTAAATTTAAATAAAAGTATTGCAATATTAAATCTAGAAATATATATATATAATAAAATATTTATATTATTTAAAAATTTGTAAAGTTATAAGTTACATTTATACAATTTATACTTTTATTTAGTTTATAGAATAAATAATTTTATTTTATAATGAGAATATTTTTGCCTATTCTATATTATATTTATTAAATAATTTTATTCTAAAAAATATTTGAAAGAGAAATTGAAGTATGGTAAGCTACTCTTTATATATATATATTTTTTTTTTTATTTTAATTAACTGATAAGCTTTTTTAAAGAACTTTTAATAATGCCTTGATATTAAATTTTAAAACATATTTAAAAAAAATTAGGATTTTTATGTTAAACTAGAAAATAATTTTTTGGAAACATAAAATAAAGAAAAAAATATTTAAAATAAGATTTTTAAAAATTTTTAAATATTAATATTTATAATTCGTTAACATAATTATAAAGAAAATGAGAATTTGAAAGCTCTCAAAATACAATGGAAATAAAATATAAATAGGCTAGAAAATAATCAATAAATTTATAATAATAGTTTACAAAATAATAAAAATTATTAATGGTAAAATTATATAGTTTTTCCTAGTTTTTACTGTTTTATTTTAATAGAAAATGAAAAAATTGATATAAGCTAATTGTAAATAAGATTGTGAAATATAATAATTGTAAGTTTTAGCTAAAAAAATTATTATTTATAAAAAAAAATATATGTAATAAAATTACAAATTAAATTTATATCTCTAACATTGAATTCATTTTTATTCTAAAACAAAAATTTTTTTTTTATTAAAAAACTTATTAAAATTCTAAGTTAAGAGAAAATTTTGATTAGTTTTAAACTTAATTAAAAATTGTATATGTAATATGATAAAAGCCTTAAAATTACAAATCAATATTTTCTGGTTAATTAAATTTACTATATATATAAAGAAGTAATAAAAAAAATAAAAAATCATATTTTTTACTTTCGAATATAAAGTATTAATTATAATACATGGTTATTTTAATTTCTAATTTAAATTATTTCAAAATTAAAACAAAACCTTTTGATTTAAAAATAAAAACAAAAAAGTTAAAAAATTAGAATTTCATTATATTTTTAACAATTTTTTTATTCCAAATATAATATGGGCTGTAAATTAGTTCAACAAAAATGGGCTCTTCTGGAAAAAAAGAAGAAAAATTTTAAATTACTAAATTATTTTTTAATATTTTCTTAAAGTAATTCAAATCAATTAAATTTTAGTTAAATAATCTATAAACAATTTTTATAAAACATAATAGATTATAAAGAAAATTATATAATTATGTGTTATATAAACTATATATCATAATAAAAAAATGAAATAATTATAAATTCAAAAGTAAATATTATTTATTTTTAAAGTTTAACTTAATTTTATCTATTATTACGGGTTTCAAATTATTATTAAATTTTTTATTTATTTTATTTACCAGCTCATAATTATTTATTTGGATCTAATTTAAAATTCTTATAAAATAAAATTGAATATCCTACAGAAAATAATTCTATTAATAAAGGAAGAGCTCTAAAAAATATAATGGAATTTAATTTTTTTTTATTAATTATTTTATTAAATGGATGATAATTATTTTTTTTTATTATTATTAAATATATACACATATTAAATATTTAAATTATAATATATATATTATTTTTCTAGAATTTAATAATAATACTTACCCAAAAAACCCAAAACTTATCCATATATTATCATAATGCCAAATTTCTAAAATATACCAACTTACGTAAATCGTTCCAAATCCATGAAGTAAACATTCTATAAATTAAAATAATAAAATTATATTTAATTTTAAAAATACAAGAAAAAAACTTAAACTTCTAAATAATATTTATCAAACTATCTATTTAAGATTGGTATAATAGGATTAATTATAACAAATTAAATTAAAAATATTTCTTTAAATATTTCTATGTTAATTAATGAATTCTCATTTATTTTTATTAAAACTAATAAATATTAATAATTTCGAATAATTTTAGTTATATTTTTTATATAAATGTCGAAAATCTTTTAAAAGTTTAACATTTTAATTCTTATCTTTGAGACTTCAATTTTTATATATAAATATAATTTTATATTTTTACAGAATATATTAACCTTATCATTAAATAAAGTTATTCCTACAAATAGTATAATTATTTCTATACACGCAAAAATTAACATTAATATACAAGCAACTTATATTTATGATACTGCACTATCATAGCTATCAGAAGTTTTCGATGTATTATCTGGCAAAGCAGCAAATACATTTTCTTCCTAAATTTAAAAAAAATAAAATAAATATCTAAAATTAAAAATACTAAAAAAACTAACAATTAATAATATAAATCAAAAAAACTTTTGTTAAATTGAAGTATGTTTAAATTTAAATATAATTTAAAATTTTTATTAATTTTAATATATATTGTTTACTCTGGTTTAATATGCCACTAAAACTGCTAATATTTATGTTATTAATGTTAAAAATTTAAAGGGTACTAGGGTTTCTGACGTACTCATTTTATTTAGATATTTTATTTTTGCTTAAATTTTTATTTAAGTCTATATATGATGTGTTATATTTTGATTCGAAACTCTGTGTTTATTTTTATTTTTTTATAAATTTTATAATATCTATAAATTTCTATATAAAATATTTAAATTAAATTAAAAATAATTGATAAATTCAATTTCACTATATTTATAAATGCAAAATCATCCAATTTAATAATTTTTAAAAAACTAGTTTAATAACTATTATTGTGAAAATTATTAAAGATATAATAATTAATAATTTTAAGATTTTACAAATATAACTAATATAATGTGATTATTTAATTCTTATAATTTATTTATTTTTATTTGAAAGTGTTTCGATAAAATTTAAAAATTAAAACTTTTTGCATATTTTTCTAATAAATTATCATTTATTAATTTATTATAATAGTTGTAAAAATAAATTCTTAAATTTCCATTAAAATAAATATAATAAAGTAATTGTACCTAATAAAAAAACAGAAAAATAAACATTTATCAATAATTTAATAATGGCTGAGATAAATCCGATAGATAATAACATTTAAGAAGAAGAATAGGATGAAGATTAATTAGAAGAAGAATAAAAAAGGTTGTCTAGCGAATTTTATGAAAAATAGGCTATCGAGGCAGCAGGATCGGGTAATATACAACTTTTTTAATATATATATATATTTATAATTAAATTTTTTAAAATACGAGAATTTTATTAATGAAAAAATATTAAGTTAGTTTTAATATTTAAAAATTTTATTTAAAGGTAATTTGGAGGAAATTAAATAAGCTTATTAAAAAAAGAAAGATTCTATTACATATGTAGAACCTAAAAAAAAATGGACACCTTTAGTTTGGGCAGCCAATAAAAATCACATCGAAATTTTGAAATTTTTAGTCGAAAAAGGAGCTTTATAGCCTTATTTAGAGATTAACGAAGAAATTTTCCCTTAAAAATGCACTTCTGGAGTTATAAATTCTAATATAAGACCCACACCTTTACAATGGGCTTGTTTTCAGGGAAATCTGGAAGTAAATTTAATAAAAAACAAAAAAAATATTAATTATTTATTTATAGTATATTAAAAAAGTTATTTTTTTTTTAAAAAAATAAAATAATTAAATTATAATTTAAATGTTAAAAATATTTGAAAGATTGTATGGATTTTATTGAAAAATGGGTGCAGATGGTCTGATGTTGACTAGTTTGGAAATACAAGTGTGCATTTGGCTGCTTGTGGGGGTAACGTTAAAGTTTTCGAATCATTATTAATGTTTGGAGTAAGTTGCGAATCTAAAAATTCGAGAAATCATACTGTAAAAGATTTAGCGACAAATAAAGAAATCTTAAAATTAATTGATATCCATTAAAGTGCCAAAAGATGTTTCGCTTCGAATGAACTTTTGGAGGGAAAAACTAAATATTGGTGTCAAAATTGCAGAAATATATTTATCTTTGAGGAATTTGAAATAAAATGGGTAAAAGAAATATAAAAAATTAATGATTTATTAAATTAAAATATCATATTTTTTTATATTTTAAGACTTGGGCAGATGCAGAGGCAAGTTAAGATGAACAATATAGAATAGATGGTAGATGTAAATCATGCTGGAATAAAATTGCAAAATATGAAGATGAAATAGAAAAATTAATGAAAAAATATTAGTATGGGCCATTAAATGAAAAAATAGAAGAAATTGAAGCGAATAATATATAAATAGATTAAAAAAAATTTAAAGCTGCGCAAGAATTATAAGAATAATTAAGGACTTAGAATGTTATTTTGGATTATATTGATTCATTAAAAGTTATTGAAAATTACAAATCTATATTTAAATCAGTTCATTATTTAAGAGAAAGAAAATAAGATGCAGTTGATAGAGGAGTTACCATTGATGATAATGTGAGGGATAAAACTGATAGAGAAATTGAAAGATTATTGGCAGAAAGAAAATTGAGATTTGATTTAGATAATTTTTAGGTAATTATTATTATGATATTAAAAATAATTGATAAAAAAAATAAAAATTTCCTATTAATTTTAAAAATAACTATTTTGTATAATTATTTTATCTAAAGATTGGAAACTGCACAGTAGAAGACAGAGATGAATTATCATAATCCATTGAAGATGCTAAAGTTAAAGGAGTAGCAGCAAATTATTTAGAGGAATCTTAGGATATGTAAAGAAAAATGGATATTTCTATAGAAGCTAAAGATATATTTAAAATGTTCAAAGAGTACTAGACTTTGCCTGAAAATGAGTATCCAAAATGTTTTTATTTAGACCGAAAAACTTAGAAAATATTTGATCCAGAAACCAAAAAGCCTGCGGATAGTAAAAGCTGGCCTCCTCCCAAATAAAAAAAGAAAAAGAAGAAGAAAGGTTAAAATTAATTAGTTATTCCAGAGTGGTGTGTAAAAAAAATTAAATTATTATCTTTAATTTTAAATTATATTTCTTATTTATATTAAAATTTATAATATATCTCTTTTCATCTAATTTTATATTTAATAGGCCGAGGGACCAGAATAATTAGAATAAAAAATAAAAACATTAAAATAATTATTGGAAAGTGCTGAAGAATGTAAATTTGATGAAGATTTTATCAATAAATGTAATGAAGAAATAAAGAGAATGACTGTCGAATGGAAATTTAGAGTTGCTAAAACAGAAGAAAATAGATTAGTGGCCGAATATTGGTTGGCCTAGAAAAAAAAGAAAAAATGAAAGTTAAATTTTAAATAATTATTTTAATACAAACACGAATATAACTATATATTAAAATCATAATAATTATATATATATAGCAAAATTTAACGAGTATTATTTATTATTAATGTTTATTTCTTTATAATTGATGCTTTATTTTTAGTTTCTTTATAATTTATGATAAAAAAACAATATACTAGAAATTATTTAATTATTTAGAAAAATATAAAGGCTTGAATATGATTTATAAATTAATTATTATAATTAAAAAATAAATAAATAGTATAAAAACGTATTATAAAATTTAAAATAAAATTCTTAAAAAAATTATAAAAAATAACTAAATATATATTAAAATGATTAATAGCAATAATAATATGGAGTCTAACAGATAATTAATAACTAATAGGTAAGAAATAAAAACCCATAACATAAATGACGAATAAAATGATAGTTTAAAAGAGTTTGAATTAACTAATATTTAAAAAGAATTAATGAGTAGGGACGAATTAATTTAATAAATTACACCAAATACTAAATAAAATAAAATATTCTAACCTATTTCTTTAAATTAAATTGACCCAAATGATTTTGACCAGGATGAGTAATTTGAGTCCAATTATACAACATAAAAAAATAAAGAAGAAAATTTGGTAGAATAATAAATGGGGTAAAAATATTAATTAAAATTGTTTTTTTATTTATGTTAGTAATTTTTTAAAAAACATAATATATTCAAAATAATTTTTTAAAATTTAGTACTGCCATTTTATATTATTTTTTTATATTTAGAGGAAATATTATTAATAATTTAGAATATGACCCTTAAGGTAATTAAGTCAAAGAAGCAATTGAAAACCGAAAAAAATTCATAAGTTTTAACTTATTTGGAACAATTATCGCTATATTATTAGTATTTTTGTTTTATGATTATAAATAAGAGGTTTCTTAGAGTGCATACTTTGTTTATTTAAATATGTCTATTTTGGGCCTTCTTTTTGGAGTTGTTTAAGTAAAAATTATGCAAAAAATTCATTTTAAATCTATAACCATTATATATACTATAAATTTAAATAATTTTTAGATAATTTGGATTACTACATTAATATTTTTGCATTTAAAAAATTTTTCGAAATAAGAAAGAACAGAGTAATTTAAGGCAAAAGAGTTTAAATCAAGATTTTTTATACTATGTGTAATAATTATGGCAGTTTCAATATGCAGTTAATATATTTATGGAAACTTTATAATCGATATTGAAATATTTGAAAAATCTATAGCAACTTTGATCATATATTTTATGGCTATTTCTTTTCTTAACTATTTTATAATATAATGTTATTTTTATTTATTTTTGCCAATTACCCCAAGTTAGAATTAAACAAAAAATAAAGACCCAATAAGCTTAAATCTATTTAATGAAGTTGACCCAAATTGCTATAAGGATTACTTAAAATCTACTTTTTAGTAATATATTTAAATATATATAAATATAATTCCTCAATTATAATGTTTATAAAATTAAAAAGAAAATAAAACGATATCAAATAAATTATCAAATAAAAGGAAATTGAGTACAAAAAATAAAAAAAATTACACAAATAAAGTCATTCCAAAATAAAACACTTAGAAAGTAAAAGTAGTAATTATTCATAGTCATATTTTAATTTTTAATCTACTTTAAATGGAAATGATAAATTAAAGCCCCAAGTAATTAAAGATTTAAATATATTATTTTTTAATTTAATTTAGAAAAAAATTTTTTATTATTAATAATTAATAATATAATTATAAAAACCTATTCTCGTATTTAATATCATAATATAAAAAGTTAATATAAGAAGAAGAGAAATTTATTAATCCTATGGTAACAACTTTAAATATACTGTAGTTAAATTTTTCTATGTTTTTTTTATTGTGTATTTTATTGATGGGATTTTTATGGAGTAGATTGTATAAGTAAATTCTAGATGATGATAATAAATCATTTGTATATTTTATAATAACATTATTTGCTTACCCAGTTTTAGTCTCTCTTCTTACAAAAATTAGTGAGTGTTTTATTCCCAAAAATATGAAAGCATAAATGAAAATAAAATAATACACTTTCATGTCTATATGCTTAAAATATGGGTTTATACTTTTGTGCTACAAAAGTAGCGCCTTAATTTCCATCATAGCAATAAGAATATTTTGTAAATTGGTTAGATTTTTGGTATATCCTTTGTATGTTAAAAAATAATTATCTAACCTTATGTATAAAATAGGAGTTAAAACAAAGGAGGTAATTAAATAAACTTTTTATTTATGATTATAATGATATAAATTTAAAAATAAATATAAACAATAATATAAATTTATTTATATATTTATAATTTAAAAGATACAAAATTGGAAAGATTTAGAGGAAAAATAAAAAAATAAGTAGTAAGAACATACAACTTTAATGCAACATTTAATATTTTACCAAGGCACAGATATATCATTTACAATTGCAATTTTAGGTTTTGTTCTTGTTTTTAAAGGTGTTATTGAATCTGACATTATAAAGCAATTACTAGAAGATAATGCCTTTACAAATTTTATCATTTTTAGTTTGGTTGATATATTTTTAGAAATACTTTTGTTAATGATTTTATTTAAAATTTTATCAAAAAGTGATTATTATTAAAGTACTTTATAAATATTTGATAATTTCCACGAAAAATTAAATGGAAAAGTAGGGGGTAATATTGGTTTTTACTAAATTATATTTGATTAATTATTTTCGTTTGGATTATTTTCTCTAATAATTTTAAATGATTATAGCGTATGAATGTAAATTAAATTTTGAATTAAATACAATAGTTTATAAAATATTTTATATAATGTATTTTTATAGATAAATTAGCTTTATTTATAATTTATAAATTTTAAGTAACATAAAATGTACTCTTGTATTTGATTAATTAATATAATAACCTTTGCTTTATTTAGGCAAATTCTATTATAGTAATTAATGATTTCAGTATATTATTTGATAATAAAATATATATTTTTTATACATTTTTTCTAATAATAAATTGTAATTGTTAATTTTGTATAAATTAGTAAATTTAAAAAAAAATAAAAGTTTTATATAATATATTAACTAAAAATGGATGAAAATTAAAAACACGAAGAATTTACTGTAAGTTATACTGCTTGTGTTATTTATAATATAGCATTTATTATGGCTATACATATTGAAAAAAGATTTAAAAATTGTAATATATATATATTTTCCTGTTTTTATTTTTGAATGAAAAAGTAAATTTTGATAAATTATCGTTATTTTTTTTAACAAGATTTTTTGCCAAGAAAATATACTGAAAATGATTTACATCTAATGACAGAATAAATAGAAGATTTCAAACATAGAGAATTAAACTAAAAAATTTATAAAAGAAAAACCCAAAGAGTTAAAAATAAAATAATTGCAGTTACTATAGTTAATGTAATTTTAACATTTCATAATTACTTTTTTGAGTGTAGTTAAGATAAAAATATTCTATAATGTTTATATATACCAACAAATGTTAGAGAATATTTTATCGAAATTGGGTGGAGTTTGATAGCGAACACATTATTATTTTTAGGGCCACTATATTAACTATATTAAGAGGTAATTATAATTAATAAATATTTACATTTAAAAGAATAATATAATAAATTGCATCAAAATTTGAAGTTTAATATTTTAAAGACAAAATAAAATCTATTTTATATATAAATAAAAAAGCATTAGATAAAAAAGAAAAGAAAAGAGGAATTTATGTATGATGAAGAATAATAATATAACAAATGGTTATTTTTTAAAAGATGTATTGCTGTAATTATAAATAAATAATATTTTTGTGCAAAATTATTTCAAATTTCAATTAATTCTTGACTTTAAATAAATTAGGCTCCTATAATTGAAGAGTGGCTATTCCGTGGATTATTTCACAATGTTTATGATCCAAATTATACATCAAATAAATCATTCATATTTTTATCTACCTTATTTTTTTCATTTTGTAAATAACTTTAAAGATTATTTATTTTATATTTTTGCACTTTTAAACTATTTTATATTTAAAGCCCATTTGAATAACTTACCCAAAAATATATAATACCACGATATAATTCCAGGAATATTGATAACAGGTAATACAATTTTTTATAATAAAAATATTAAAATTTTAAAATTATTTAAATTTTAATTTACTTATTAGCCTTTTAGATATTGTTTACTTATGTTTTTGCAATTTATTCTGCCTTTATTTTTATAAGAAGTAACACTATTGTTGCATCAATCGTAGTTCATGCTTACTGTAATTATATTGGAGCCCCTAATTTTTCAGAATTAAAAAGATAAGGAACAAGTATATTTATATAATCAAAATTAAATTTATGTTTAATTTATATCATAAATAATTAAAAATAATTTTTAGAACTAGTTTTATTATATGTAACTGGCGTAGCTTTGTTCACAGTATGGTGTTTGATTTTTTGAAAAAAATATATTTTCGATATAACTTTTTATTTCTATAACATTATTCACAAGCTATATATAACAATTTCAAATAATTAATAAAGTATAAATATTTTTTATAATATAATTTATTTTTAATTTGTAATATAAATTTTATGTATTAATATTATAAGATTAGAAAGATATGTGAAAAAAATAAATAAATAAAATATAAGAATTACTTTAATATTTATATATAAAAAAAAAGAATAAAATATTCTCCATTATTAATTATTTATCATAAAATTAAGTTAAAATTTTTATAACTTTGTTAAATATTTAGTTATATTTTAATATTTATATATTTATTAGCTAGGAAATAATATAATTTTAATTAATGAATATTATGATATTATTTTCACTTTTAAATATTATAAATATCTTTTTATCTTTATTTTTATATCTTTATTTTTAATATTTATTTTAGAAATTTTATATCTATTTTATATATTATAAAAGCTTAAATATTTTTTAATTATTATTTTTTTTTTCTTAAAAGCCTTTTTGATTATATTTTTTTAAAATATTATCATTTAATTTTCTATTTTAAAGTAAGAAACGAGATAAAAAGGAGAAATGTCTAAATTCCTTATTTATCAATTTTCTTTAAAATGGAAAAATTAGTTTTTTTTTAAATAGAAATGATCTATTAAATTTAAATCAATTAAAGATTTTCAAATTAATAAAATAATTTAGAAAAACCTTAGCAATTATTATAATTGATTTAAAATTTAATTGTCGATATTTAAAAACTGGTTATCTAATTCTACTTTTTTCAAAAAAAAATTTTTTCATTATAAAAAGAATTAAAACTGTTTCAAATTAAATTCCTGAAAAACTTAATAGAAAATTTTAGCTTTTAAGATTGAGTCAAAATAATTACAAGGGAAGAGAAATGAAGTAATGTATTTTTTATTTTTTTTATTTTAAATAATTTAATTTATTTGTTTACTTACTTTTTGATGTAATTTTTAAAATTAATTAATTAATATTCAAAATCTGTTAAATATTTAAAATTTGTATGTATATGTAAATTTAATTTAATGTTATTTTAACATCCTAAATATTATTATATTAAATATATAAAAATTACTTTTTTTTTATTATTCTATTTGTAATGCTTTATTATCGATAATATATAAAAAATAAAATAATAGTATATTTATAAATAATTTAGTTATTATATTATTTTTTTAAAATTAAATTATTTATAAAGATATACAAAAAATTAACTGTTGTATTATTTTTAAATATTTCAAAAGGGATGAATAATTATTTACATATATATTATTATTTATTTATAGAAATAAACACTTATTAATGATACAAAAGATACAAAAGATATGCCTTATGCATTATTATTATTAAAATTATTTAAAATAAATACGCTTAATACTATAAATATATATTTTAATAATGTTGTAAAGTGATATAATAGTATTTGATATATTACATAAAAAATTTTATAAATATTATAATAATTTCATAAGTATCTTTTTTATTATTAATAAATTATGATTAATAAAGTATGAGGTAATTTTTATAAATTTTAATATTATTTATGACTTATTAAAATTTTATTAAGATATATTATCGAATATTATAAATACATATTTAAAATATCTTTTCTTTATATAATGTTAATTTGGTTTACATTTATCATATATTTTTGCAAAATTAAAATTATTATAAATAGTGAACTTAAAACTAATAAATATTACATTTAAGATAGATAGTTATATATGCTATTTAAGTTTTTTTTTTTATCTTGTTTTGTAGATTATAAATTCTTTTCTTAAAATATACTTTTTTGTAGAATCCTATATTATTTACTATATATATATAAATTTTAAATTATTTTTATTTTTATAATAAAATTATAAATTTATTTTTATTTTATTTAACATTTTAATGATTTTTTCACCATTAAAACAGAGACTAAATCTTTATTTAGGCATATTTAATATTATTTATTATATTTATTTATTAGTCATCAGAATAAAATTATTTTACATTTTTGGGTTTATAAATATTAAAAAAATAAATAATACCTAAATTTAAGGGGTTAAAATGCTATAAATTCAATTAAATAATAATTCTGGGACATAATTAAACGATGTAATAAATGGTGGTGAAAAAGTTTTTTTAAAAATATTTTTTAAATGATTTGAATTAAGTATTTTTATTATATTTTTTTTGGATTTACTGCTATTATTTATAAAATTATCTGTAAAAAGATAATTAAAAAGTGCGTACTTGAAGAATATCAGGTAAAGCAATTGAAATTTTACTTATTTTTATAGGTAAGCAAAGAATTAATTAATTAAGCACATTTAATTTTTAATAATAAGCTAAATCTTTGATAGAAATTCCCAATCATTACTTATGAAAATACATATAATATTTACTAATCTTTTCATGATAAAAAAAAAGTAAGTATTTAATTAAAAGAATAGTATATTTACCTTAATTAAAATGGATACTATATAATATTTTAATCAATATTATAATTATAAAATAATTTTTCAAGTTCAATAATTAATTAAAAAATAAAAATAAAATAAAAATAAAAAAAAAAAAAATAAATAGAAAAAAAAAATGGAACAATACAAATAAGAATTAGCCGAAACTGCCAAAAAAATCTGCACTGCCGGAAAAGGAATTTTAGCTGCTGATGAATCCGAAGGTACCATCGGAAAAAAATTCGTCAACATTAACGTTGAAAACACCGAAGAAAACAGAAGAAAATATAGATAAACTCTTTTCACTTGTCCTGGTAAATAAATTATAAAAAAAACTAAATTTTTATTTTATTAAACCTTAAAAAGGGTTAACAAATAAATCTTTTATTCCTATTTGATTAGCTTGTCTTGCTAATTAAATACATCTTTGTTTTTTATTTTTTTATAAACAAATTGAACTTAAAAATTAAAAAATAAATTTTAATAATGTATACTATAAAATATCATTATAAGAAAAATAAAACCCAATATAATTTTACTAATATTTTTAATCTTTATAGACCTCGAAAAATATATTTCCGGAGTTATCTTATTCTCTGAAACCGTTAACTAAAAAACTGATGACGGAAAAAAATTCGTCGAACTTTTAGCCTCCAGAGGAATCGTTCCTGGAATTAAAGTTGATAAAGGTTTATAAAAAATCCCTGGAACTGATGAAACTTCCACTAAAGGATTAGACTCTTTGGCTGCCATGGCTAAAGAATACTACGGATACGGATGTAGATTTGCTAAATGGAGATCTGTTTTATAAATTGATATCGAAAAAAATCAACCTTCTGAATTAGCTATTTAAGAAAACGCTTGGGGATTGGTAAATTCAAAACATTTTTAAAAAAAAATTATAAGCAAAAAATTGAATAAATATTACTTTAAATTGTAATAAATAAAAAAAATACTAATTATTATTATTATTTAGGCCAGATATGCCGCCATCTGCTAAGAAAATGGATTGGTCCCTATTGTTGAACCCGAAATTTTGGTTGACGGAACTCACTCTATTGAATAAAGTTAAAAAGTTACTGAAAAAGTTTTATCTGCTGTTTTCAGAGCTTTATAATAATAAAATATCTTCTTTGAAGGATGTTTATTGAAACCTAACATGGTCACTCCCGGTTCTTAAAACCCTGATAAAGTAATTACTAAAATTATTTAATTATTTGTATTTTTTTTTCATAAAAAATAAATAAAAATTGTAATTAAATTTTAATTTTTCTGATTTTTTTTTTAGGAAAAAATCACTGCTGAAGAAATCGCCACCAGAACTGTTATTGCTTTATCCAGAACCGTCGTTCCTGCTTTAGTCGGAGTCACTTTCTTATCTGGAGGATAATCCGAAGAATAAGCTTCTTTGAACTTAAACGCCATGAACAAATTAGACGGAATTAGAAGACCTTGGGCCTTAACTTTCTCTTACGGAAGAGCCTTATAAAATAGCGCCGTTAAAGCCTGGGCTGGAAAAGACGAAAACGTCAAAGTTGCCTAAGAAAAATTATTAGAAAGAGCTAAAGCTAACGGAGAAGCCTAATTAGGATAATATAAAGGATCTAGTGATGCTAGTGCCAACGAATCCTTATTTGTTAACAATTATAAATATTGAGAGAAACAGAAATAAATGAAAATTAATTATTTATTATTCTTATATTCTTTTTATTTTACTATAATAATTACTATTTGAGTGTTAATTATAATTTAATTTCTTGCCCTATATATAATATATAGATTATACTATTTAAGGTCTTAAGATAAAATTCTGTTTAAAATTTTATCATTTAACAATTTTTAATTTTTTAATTTTAAATTTTATACATAATAATTTTATAATTACAATATTATATTTTTTATTATTGAAAATTTTTTAAAATTTAGTAAATAGATTATATATATTAATTAAAAATACTAATTTATGGATTCAAAAATCATAAAAATGAAAATTTTTTCTTATTAAGTCTTGAATTCCATATGGCTGAGCCAATCATCATAACATTTCCAATATAAGTTAAATAATCGCAATCATAAAACTACATATCCGTAATAATCATTATAGCTCCCAACATTGAAAGTAAAAAAGGTGCATATTTCCAGCTTTTTTTTACACTATACAAGCTAAACAGGGAAATACCCATAAAAATATATACAAGAAAATTTAAGTAGTGTATATATTCAAAAATCGGTACTCCAAAAGCGCTGAAAAAGGCAGAAATTGTACTTACATATAAACTGTTACAAACTCCTCCTGCGCAAATTGCCATCGAATTTCCCATCATAGTAAAAATAAAATTCATAAATGTTTAAACTAAATTAAAATTTTTATTTTCACTTTCATTGTATATTTCCTATTACGAAATTGGAAGAGATTGATAATAAGACTTTTATATCATATTTTTAAGAGCAAAAGAATAAGAACAGTATATAAAAAGAATAAAAGCTAAAATAACCGCTAATTTAAAATATTTAATAATTAATTTTGATTTTTTAAGTATATAAAGATATAATTTATAAACATTTTTAAATTAGGATTATTAATTCTTTGTTACTTGAATTTAAATTTTATAATAGTATTATCAACATATATATAAGTTAAATTTAGATTTTTTAAATATTTACCTATATGTTTAAAACTTTCTTAAGCATTTTCGTCCATATTATCAAGCCTTTCTAAGTATTATGATACAAATTATACTAAAGCTACAGAACTAGAAAAAATAAGTATTTGTGTAATTTTCCATAATGCGACCATTTTAAGTTCATTAGGTTATAATTATTGTATTAATTTTTGTAAATTTCTAAATAAATTAACGGCTTATATAATTTTATATGCTAAAAATATGGTCATTGGTAAAAATACATAATGCCAACTTAAATATAGCGATACTTCTATTTTTGCATAAAAAAGTGCTAAAAAAATTAATGAAAATATTCCAAAAGATTTAGATGGAGGGGGTATTTAATATGACAATTATAAATATTTATCTTATTTCATTTCTTTAAATTGAATTATTATAAGATTAAATATACAAACTATTTGAGATATTTTTTTTGAATTATGTTTGTTTTATTTTTAGAATTAATTTTACTTCATACCATATTATATTAGGAAATTATTAATTCTAATAGTATGCTTAATAAAATTAACAATTTTTATTTAAATTTGAAAAAAAATCTTTTTTTGAGCTTAAAAATAGTATCAATAAAAATCTTATAAAAATTTCTGCAAATTATTTATAAATAAATAAGAATTCTTTGATGCTATATAAGATAAACAGTTTTTATAATGAAAAATTCCTCTTATCACAATTTATAAAATAAATTATATATATTTATAAATAATATTATTTTTAATTGTTTCATTTTTAATTGCCAAAGGAATAAGTCGTCTTATAATTATTTGTCTTACAACTTAATTCACATTCTTATTTCTATATATATAAAAATATGGATATATGATATTAATAAACAAATTCTCATATATCCAAAAAAACCACATATGAAATATATTTTATATTACAATTTTATTTAAATATAGCAAATAATTTGTTCAATATTACTCAATTTTTAAAATACTTAGTATTATTTTAATCAATTAAAAATTTGACGTATTACATTACCATAAAATAAAAATATGTGTAAATCAAAACCTTTTTAAATATAAAATTTATTATAAAAAAATAAGTATGTTTAATATTAATTCCAATTACTTTGAGTACCTAAGTATAAATATGAGTATTATTTATAAAAACTAAAGTAATTTTTGTTTACTTTTAACTTTAAGCGTATAAATAGTGTTATTAGTAAAACATATTTTGACTACGTCACATGTGTTAATATTAACAAATTGCAATAATTTTAATTATTTTCTCATTGACTAAGAATTAATATTTGAGTTATTGATTAATTTTTTGATTTTATTAAAATTATTAAATAAAATAAAAATAAAAAAAATTATAATAAAATAAAAAAAAAACAGCATAATGAAAAGATTAGACGCATTATCTTAACAATTCAGACCTGATGTTTTATAAAAATCTGCTGACGATGTTGTTATCGTTTCTGCAGTAAGAACCCCTTTACAAAAAGCCAAAAGAGGTAAATATTTGACAAATAATAATTTAAAAAAACTAAAAAATAAAATAAAAATAGAGGAATATTAATTATTTATTTTAGTTATAAATTTATAAAAAAGTATATAATTAAAATTAAATAAACATAAAATATTTTGAATAGGTTTATTTAAAGACACTAAACCCGACACCTTATTATCTACCGCCTTAAAAGCCGTAGTTGAAAGAGTTGGAATTGATAAAAAACACGTTTAAGATATCGTAGCTGGAAATAATTTATAAGGAGGAGCTGGAGAAATTCCTTTGAGAATGGCTTCATTTTTAGCTGGATTCCCCGATACTACCTCTTGTGTAGCTATTAACAGATTATGTTCTAGTGGATTAGTAATTAATTTTCACAAATTTTATTACTTAAATACTTGAAAATATATAAAAAATTGGAAAAGCTTGAAAATTTTAGCGAAAAATATAAATAAAATATAAATTAAAAATAAAATATAAAATACAAAGTTAAAAAATAAATAAAATGAAATAAATTGCATAAAATTTTTAATGAGTAGTTATATAAATTATTTATTTAATTATTTTTTTTTAATTATAGGAAGCATGTGCTATTATAGCCGCTAAAATTAAAGCTGGATAAATCGACATTGGAATTGGATCTGGAGTCGAAAGTATGAGTTTGGGAGACATGAATTCTTCTGTAGACCCTGAAAAAATTTCTGACGCTGTTTTCGAACACGAATAAGCTAGAAATTGTTTGATGGGAATGGGATAAACTAGTGAAAATGTAGCTGAAAAATACGGAATTACTAGAAAAGCTTAAGACACCATGGCTGTTGAATCTCATTTAAAAGCTGCTTAAGCTTAGGTATTTTAAAAAAATTTTAAATTTTTTTACTATTTAATTGAAATCTATATTTCGAAGATATTATAATTTTATTTTCACATTAAATGTTAGGCCCATTTTATTTAATAAAATTATATATTATTTTATTTATTTTTTACTTAATACGATAGAAAAATGGATGGTTTAAAGATGAAATTGTTCCCGTTAAAACCACTATTTTAGACAAAGAAGGAAACGAAAAAGAAATAACTGTTACCGAAGATAATGGTGTTAGAGCTGAAACCACTTTAGAAGGATTAGCCAAATTAAAACCTGCTTTTAAAAAAGACGGAACCACTACTGCTGGAAACTCTTCTTAGGTTACCGATGGAGCAGCTGCTGTTTTGTTAATGAGAAGATCTGTTGCTGAATAATTAGGATTGAAACCTATTGGTAAATTAAACAAATAATAATAATATATAAATATAAATATATGTATAAATGTATTTTATAAATTTATATTTTTATTATTATTTATTAATTTTGAATATTATATCTGTGTACATTTTTTATATATATTATTAAACATTTTTAGGAAAATTTGTTACTTATGCAGTTGAAGGATGTCCCCCCGAATTAATGGGAGTTGGACCTGCTGTTGCCATCCCCAAAGCTTTAAATTAAGCTGGGTTAAAAATTAGTGATATTGGAGTTTATGAAATTAATGAAGCTTTTGCCAGTTAAGCCACTTATTGTGTAGAAAAATTAGGAATCGATAAAAAAAAATGTAAATTAAAAAAATATTTAGTATTATATAATAGCATTAACTTGAATAAAACATTTAATTTCTTATTTTCAAAAAAATAATTAATTTTTTTATTTAAAAAGTGAATCCTAAAGGAGGAGCTATTGCTTTAGGACACCCCTTAGGATGTACTGGTGCTAGATAAATCGCCACTTTAATGCCTGAATTGAAAAGATAAAACTAAAAATGGGGAGTTGTTTCCATGTGTATTGGAACCGGAATGGGAGCTGCCGTAAAAATTATAAAAATTACAAAAATATATTTAAAAAAAAAAAAAAAATTATTTAAAAATTTATTTTAATTTAATATTATGTTTTTTAATAATTATTTTTAATTTAAAACTAGGCCGTCATCTTAAATGAATAGTGATTTATCTGAAAAATATTATATCTATATATTTTACTAATTATATATTTACTACTATTAATAGTTTATTTAAAAGTTTAGTTATATAATATAAAATTTTTAATGATAAGAGTTTCTATAAATTGGAAAATTCACTTTATGCTATTCTTAATTTTTTTTAACCAACTTTTAAGTTTGATATCAACTTTTAAAAATATAAACATTATATAATAAAGTATAAATATTAATTACTAAAAATTTTAAAATAAGCATATATATAATAAGATTAAAATAACAACTTAAAAATAAATGACATTTATTTAATTTTAATAACTTATAAAATTATCATTTAAAACAAAATATTATTATCAATATAGATTTTATTTATATTCCAAGCCTTTAACTTTGGTTGATGGTCTATTAGTTTATGTATTAAAATTATTGAATTACGATTATTAATTATTATTTTAAGATTAAGGGGCTGATACAAGCTAAAAAGAGATAAAAAATAAATTAAATAATTAATATTAAAATTAATTTTACATATGAAAATATATTTAATTATTTACTTTTTTTTCGTTATACATAACGACATCTTAATATTGATTATCTTCTGTATAAACTTAAGGTTATATTTTTTATACAAGCATAGGATACTTATTGAATAAAATAGTCGTATAAGGTTTATCTGAATTTTAAGTTTATTCTTCTATTTTACTTGCTTTTTTAATATACCCCTTTTATTATTATAAATATTTAAAATTAATATAAAATGATAGTATATTTTTTTATCTTATTTTATTACTTTATAAATTATATGATCATCTAGTGATATTTCTATTTCTTTTACACCTCTGTTTGGAGTTTTGGTATAGTTCCAAAATTTAATTGCCGAAATTATTACAGGTTATTCCAAATATAAAAATATTGCATTTATTTTTTTATCATCTTGGTCTTGATCTTTTTTGGAAACCAAAGGTGTTAGCCACATATTTCTATCATCTTGTGTCTCATTTTAACCATTAACTAATTTATCAATTGTTCTTATATCGTTCTCATGACCAGGTATTATATTTATCTATATTTATATAAAAAAATTAAAAATAAGTCGATTTAAGTTATTAAAATCTTTTATTAAAGTTTTTATATAAAAATCTATAATTATTATTAAGTGGAATTACCGAAGAAGGTTCAGCTGCTATCTGGAATTTTATTTATTTGTTTTAAATTACTGGATTTCCCTAATGGTCTAAAATTTCTATTCCATTTAGACCAACATAAAAAATATCGCCATATGTAGATAAAATACTCATTTTAATATTCATTCCTTAAGGCATATGGAGAGTGTCGTATTCCTTTAAAAATAAAAGATATAATATTAATATATAAAATGTAAAAATTAATAAAATTGATAATATTAATTTTTTTTTATTTACTTATACAATATTATTTATAGGCGGCATATTAGGTTTATATAAAGTATCTATTTATTCCTTAGACCAACCTTTCAAATATGGTAACTCAATATATTATCCAAAATCTAGAATATCAGATCCAGGAGCTTATCTGATCAAAATTCCTTCTTTAGGAGTTATATATTGATTATTTTCTACTTATATATTTAATAATTTAACTCCTCTTATAACATCTTCTTTATTTTTATTATAATTATATATTTTTACCTAAAATTATACATATTAAAAAAAAAAGGTTAAAATCTTTTCAATATATAACTTTAATAAATTAAATGAATATTACTCCTGATATATAAACATCTTTATGGAAATCAATATAAATATAATGACTTTCTTAAGGAATATACTATATAAGCCATATATTTTCATCTTTTTAAGAAATATTTTAATTATTAATTAAATTGGATAAAATTCTTTTGTCAGAAGAATAACCAGGAATAGAATTGAGGTCTTTTGGTTTTGCGTCTATATTGTACTTAGACAATTCAATTACTTGATTATTTTAATCAAAAAATTAAATCCCATTTAATCCTACATAATATTAATCCCCCCAACTTTAAAGAATGTTTATAGTTAATTTTCTGCATTTTATCTTATATTTTTAAAAATTTTTAGAGTTTTTAAATAATTATTTTAATATTGTAAAAATATAAATAATATAAATTAAATTAAAATAAAAATAAAAATAAAATTACGAATTGTTTAATTTCTTTTTTCTTAGGTAAATTTGTATTTTTGGACTGTTAGTTTTGTTTTTTTATCTGATTATTGGCTTTATGATTCCATGATATATCCATTAATTAAGACCCTTTTAACTTATTTTCATTATTTTTTAAACTTTTTTCAAATTACAATTATTATTTCAAATTTACTATGGTTAAAGGCCTTCCTTATTAATCTTTTAAAATATTCGATAATTAGTTATCATCGTGCTCCTCTGTATTATTGTCATTTTTTTTTAAATCTTCATTATTATTATTCCCAGTATTTGGTCTTTCCAATTAATTAGAGTTATTTTCTAGTTAATTAGAATTTTTTTTATATAAATCCATATTGAAATTAATTTGATCATTATTCTCTATGTTTTCTAAAACCTATAAAGAATTAGTAAAAGATATAAATTCAAACAATTTTTCTATTTTATTTAGTTGTCCTGGGGCTTTTTGAATTTCACCTGAAAATATAATTTATTCATCAAATTTTATTTATATTTCTTTGGCTCCTCTAAAAGAATGAATTCTACTTTTATTATAATTCCAAATTCTTATTGCCGATAATTTTACACTTTTATCAAAATCTATCCAAATTTTATTTACATTTTCTTAGTTATACGGAGCCAGCCAAACGTGTAAATCATCTCTTGTATTATAAATTCCATCTACTAAATTTTGAACAATTCTCGGGTCATTTTCATATTATGGAAGAATATTTATATCGGGCGGATTTGCTATTAAAAGTTGCATTATTTAAAATATAAGAAATGTTGAAAATAAAAAAAAAATATTACAAAATAGTAAAATAAATTAAATAATATGTTCTATTTAAAAATTAATAAAAAATATAAAATAAATATATTATACCGGTTATTTATTATTTGGGATTCGCTATTTTTATTAAATCTCCATTTTCATCGAAAAATTCAATACCATTTAGTCCTACATAATATTTATCAGCCCAAGTTGAAAAAATGGTTAATTCTATGATTTTTCCCTAAGGATTTTTAGGTATTTTAAGAGTTTTTTCTAGCTATGATTAATTTTAATCTACTTAAAAAATATCATTAACCATTTTAGAAATCGAATTTTCAAAATTATCATTATTAACATAACTTTTTTATTAATTTTCATTACTATTTTGTTCATATTTATTTTGTTGTTTACTTACTTTTATACTTTTTTAAAGGTTATTATTCTTTTCTTGCTAAAATTTCTCCATTTTTTGCTGGTAGTAGGATTTTCGTATGTCTATTATATTAAAAAATTTTAATTTTAGAATTATTAAAATTTTAAAAATTATTTAAAATACTTAATAAAATTAAATAATGGGTTTAATTACCTTCTTAATTATTTTATTAGCTAGATTATTTTTTTGAAACTACTGGGGTCTGTTCCTTTAATATATCATTATATAAATTGGAATAATTTAGTTCTTTTTTTAAAAACTCCTCTAAATCATCATATTATTCCGGTTCTTCATTTTTTGGAACTTAGTTTTATAGATTTTAATTTTAATTTTAATTCTATGTTGCTTTAATTTCTTATTATTTTTAAGATTGATTAAGATTTTAGATAGAAGAGTTATTCTATTAATTCAATTAAATCAAGCCAACTTTTTAATCATTATATAATTTGTTTTATTATTAATTTTAATTTATTTTAGAAAAATTGAACTCTTCCTCTAGTTTTTAAACTTAACGCACTGTGTTTTAAACTTCATTTTATATTTCAAGTATATCTTATTTACTTTATCCAAATCTGGTCCTTTCAGCTGGTTAAAATCTTCCCTAATTTGTTAAATCAAATAATTTTAATTTATCTAATCCTCTTTCACTCGCATCAACTTTTAAAATTAAAATTTTAAATTAAGTAAAAATTATTAAAAAAATGACCATATTTTTAAAAGAAAAATAATTCAGGGCTGTTCCCCCACCCCTAAAATTCCGCTAGGAAAAAATTGAAATATTATATAAAATTTTGAAAAAAATTTAGCATTTTTAGTGTTTCTAGTATATGCATTTTAGTGTTTCTAGTATGTGCAT
>LDAU01000193.1:1417-24683 GCA_001447515.1 Pseudocohnilembus persalinus
GATTTATAATTATTATCAAAATACACTGAAATCCCTTTTAATTAATAATTAATATTAACAATAAAATATTAATAATTTGTTTATCTAATAAAATAAAATTAAGTTTTGTTGTGATTTTTAATTATATCATAATTATTTTAATAATTATAATTTTTTATTTTTCTAATTATAATTAATTAAAAAAGTGATCACAAATTTGAAAATAGTTATATTTTAATTTAAGCCTGTTTTAAAAAAAAATTATCGAATTATCTAGTTAAATAAGTAAAAATTAATAAAAATAAAAAAAAAATAACAAAAAAAGAAAATAACACAGTTTCTTATTATTATTTTTTTTATGAAAAATTATTTTAAAATAGTAGTATTTGTTATAATAATAATTAAATCAAGTAAAATTTATTAAAAATTTTTTATTTTTTTTCGCAACTTTATATATAAATATTACCAATAAAAGAAAAAATTTAACTTCATATAATATTATTTATAATAAAAAATTATAAAATATTGTAAAGTTTTCAAATTATTATAAATTTTTATTTTAATTTTGTTTATATATATCTAAATTTTATTTACCTATAATTATATTAAGATTATTATATTTAATTTTTATTAATCTCATTAATTATATAAGACCTATGACTATATAACTTAGTTAAATCATTCCTTGAATTAAATATTATCCGTAAATTAAATGTGATAATATTATTGTTAAGTTACATTTATTATATTTTACAATTATTTATATACTTAATTGGAATGTGAGGCAACTTATTTTAATGTAAGTTATTTCACAAATATTTATTAATATGTATTTTATGTTTTTACGTGAAAAAATTTTCTTTTATATTGGTATTTATAAGGAATTGATTGGAATTAAGAAGAAAAAATAAAAATAATATTTATTATTATTAAAGTAATTGTTTGGCTATTATTTTTGTTTTAAGTTATAATGAGTTTAAATATATATACATTAGAATTACCCTGTTTTACCTTTGATATTTTTTATTTGTGATTTTATTAAATGATTGCTATTAGAAATAAAAATAAATAGAGTAAATTCCTAATTTTTAATTCAATTTTATTATTATAGAAAAAAGAAAAAAAAACTAAAAAGAATAATAATATAATAAAATAAAATTTCTATTAATTGAATAGTATATATTTCGCAGTTTTTTTTAAATTTTCAGTCTTAGATAAACAAGCATAAAATAACATTAAAATATACAGTAATTTTTTTCGAAAATGAATACAAATAAGAGGTTACCTCCATTAAATAACCAAAGAAAAGGAAGGAGATCTTAGAAAAAAAATTTTGAATTAGAAACGCCTACTAAATAAACAATGGCAAACAATGATTTATCTTTTTAGAATTAAACAAGTGAATAATTTTTGACAAGAGAAAATGAAAATATAAATTTGAGGCAAAGAGATTTATTTGACTTAGAAATAACTAAAATTCACAGAAAAAATTCGATTCATGAAATAAGTATTGATAATAATAAGGAATTAGATTTTTCATTGGTTGATAAGGATTATGATGATGGTTCAAATAAAAATTAAAAAGCTAAATAACAGTTTTAATAATAAAATAAAATAAAAAGTGTGTTAGGAAATTAAGATTAGGGAAGAGATGATAAGTAAAAATAGTTATATGAAGAAAAAAGAAAGTAATAAGAAGCTATGAAGCTGTAAGTTCCAATTTTAGATAAAAAGTAAAAAAAAATATTTTTTATAATAATATTAGTAGTAAAAATTGTTATTTTTATTTATTTTCATTATACTTATTTATTTTTTACATTTTAGTGTAAAGAGTAACAATAGTGGAATTAGGAAAAATAGATAATAAGTGAAAGAAAAATAAATGGGTATTTTGATAGGTTAAAGCGACAATAAGATGCAGAATCCTATGAATGTTTTAAACGAACAGGATAATTTTAATAATAAAAAACCGAAGTAATAAAATTAATAATAATAAAAGTAACAAAAATAGTAGTAGTAATAATAAGAGTAAAAGTAAAATATAAAAAATCCTTTAAAAATCCAAACGGGGCAAGAATTACAAAGCGACGCTTAGGCCCAGGCTAAAAAGGATGAATTCGCTTAAAAAAAGAAAAAATGGATGAGATAAAACGTATAAATGATAAGGAATGCTAAGATACAGGAAATGGGTTAAAAATTAAAAAATAATAATAATAAAAAAAAAATGAGTTTGATGTAAGTGGTTTGTCCTAAGATATAATTGAAAAGTTTTATTAATGTTTTTGCGGGTTTATTTGTGCTTTGTTTGTTATTATAGTATATTATGAAGTGGGGAAGCGAGGAGTATATGGCTTGTGTGCTTTATGATTTGTAGGTGTATTTTTAGCCAGATATTTCGAATGGAGTTAAGATATATAAGTATTTTACGACTGCGTTTTTGCATGGAGGGGTTATTAATTTTGTGTTTTCTTTTTTTTCTTTGCTTTTTTTTGGTAATATAATTATTAATAATTATATATATATATTATTTTTTGGTAATATTATGTTTATTAAATATATATATAAATTTATATTTAAGTTTTTTATAAATTTTTATTATGTGTATTTTATTTATATATTAATTTTTTGTAAAGTATCTTTTGGTATTTATTTTAATGTAATAATTAATTTTACCAACTAATTTGCAAATTTAAGATTAATATATTATTTTTATTGAAAGAGGTATTTTAAATTAATATTTTATTTTTTTATTTATAGGGTATAAATTAGAATATTGTTATGGAAAATTGAAAGTTATTTTGGTATTTTTTTATTGTTGTGTAATTGGGTGCACATTTGGAGGACTTTAAAATAAATATTTGATATAAGCAGGAGGGTCTTACAGTACTATGGGTCTATTAGGATTGTAGTTATCTATTTTTTATACTGAATATAAAATTACTTAAAAGCACAAGAATATGATAATGAACTATATTATATACTTGATTTTTGGTTTATGTAATTTGATTGTCGGAAAATTGGAGGGAAAATTTGTAAATTTATTAGGCAGTTTTATGAGTTATATTTTTGGCATATTTTTTGGTTTAATTTTTATAAATGTTAAGTAGTTAGCTTAGTAAATATATAGATATAGAAGAAAATAATAATAGGCTGAAATTTAAAGGCCTAGGTATAATTAAATCTAGATCGATAATGCCATATAGGCTGATTAATATAAAATAAATACAGAATAGCTGGAGAAAATCGAAAGTATATAAAAGTTTTTCTTTGGCATTATGTTTATGTTAGGTGTCGTTTTTATTATTTTAAGTTGTTTTATATCTACAGATAAATTTTAGTTTACTGATGAAAGATGTAATACTAAAAACGATTGATTTTTTTTTATAATTTTTTAATAATACTTTTTATTTATTTAGATATATTTATATTTATAGTGTTATTTTATTTAATAATTAACTTAAAAATACTATAATATATTTTAAAATTTATGTTAATTTAAATATAATATTAATTCTTAAGCCTATAATTAAAATTAAATTATATTAGAATAAAGCATAAAAAAAAAATTAAATAAAAAAATTAGCAGTTTATTAATTTGTTAACCAATAATTATAAAAAACAACTTATATATAAATAAATTTTTGAATAAATAAACATAATTATATTATAACAATACATTATCTATAAAATATCAGCAATAGAAATTCAATACAATAATTTTAAACTTATATTATAAAGGAAAACAAAGGGAAAAAAAGATATTATTAATTTTTTAAGATTATTTTATAAATTTATAACTAAGTTAAAAGATAAATTAATAAAGAGTATTTCATTGTGTAAATATTTTATTTTTTTGTTCTTATTTTGTTATTATATATTATTTTTATTTATATTATGTAGTAATTTTTTCACTTTATTGGTTTCATAGGTTGGGCTTTATCTTTCATTTAAGGACCAAATTCTGGTCTTTTTTCGTTTTTAAGATCTATTTTTCTTGCCATTTTAAAGTTATCTATTTAATTTGAAATTGATTCTCTTCCTTATGTTAAAAGTCCAACTGGTATTTTTTTATCAGGACATTAACCTTTTAGTTACATAATTGACTCTGATTCTTCTCTTAAAACTTTTTGGAATTTCATCATTCTTCCAATAAATTTGATTTTAGATCTGAGGACATCTTATTTATCTTTATCTGGTAATTTTGATTGATTTTATTAAGTTTATTCCCATTTTTTTAAAGTACTTAAATCATCTTTAGATAAGTCATTTTCATCGTCACTGTCTTCAGCTGATGGTTTTAAGATGTGGTATAACATTTCTGTAATTTTTTCAGCTACGAAAGGAATTGACCAAGTAAAAATATCCATGAAATTAGGCAAAATATAAGGGTGTGCAGTATAATTAAATTATTGAATATTTAGAGTATTATTTTCAAATTTTATTACGGCTCCTTTATTGTTATAAACATCACAATAATTAGGAGCTGAAAATATAGTGATAACGGAAGGGAAATCTGATTGTCCATTCCATTTATGCATTTTATAACCTTCTAGTTAAGCTTCATGGGCTCTTATAATAGAAATTAAGCTTGTATTTTTTAAAAATTTTTGAACAGCATCTATACCGTAGAAATATGAACAACCTCTTACTTCATTTTATCTATATAAATTTTCACAAATTCCGTCTTCATTGTCTACTGGATCGGCCCAAAGAATATCACACATTAATCCCTATTTAGGAGGTTCTTTTTTTCTATCTATTAAATTTTTTAAAAATAAATAAATATTTTTGAATATTGTATTATTTAATTTCAATATTGTAATTAATAATTGTGAAAATTAAATTTACCTATATTCTCAATATCTTATAATGATCTCATTTCTGGGGAAATACCTCCATGTAGTGCCAAAAATTTACCATTTACAATGCAAGCAATTGGCATTAAATCGAAAGATTCCATAACAGTATCATATATTTCTTAATCGTATTTATATTTACATTCATCTCTGAAATTAAAAAAACTAGTCATTTATCTGCATTCGTGATTTCCTCTAAGGAAATAAACTGTTTCTGGGTAACATAATTTTATCGAGTAAAGTAAAATAAGTACTTCAATACTAAAACTTCCTCTATCTACGAAATCTCCCAAAAATAAATATTTTTATTGTTCAGGATTTCCCCCCACTTCTAAAATTTTCAATAAATCGTAGAATTGACCGTGAATGTCTCCTATGAAAAATAATTAAATTTTATTAATATTTATATTTTATTTTATTTTATTAATATTTATTTCATATTCTATTAATATTTTATTTATATCTATATTTAAAAAATCAAAATGGTATCGAAATTTATAAAATAGGAAATCAAGCTTTTTAATAAAATACAAAAATTTAAAATAGAAAGAATTAATGAAATAATTATTTAAATGATTGATAAGTTACACTTATATATGTATACCTATAAAATATAGATAAAAAATAGAAATATATTTTGTATAAAAAAATAAATATTAACAAATTATTTTTAATTTAAAACTAAAATTTTCATAAATTAAATTATATATTGAAAATTTATATTTATTCATTCGAGTGTTTTAATTATATTTTTTAATTTTTTTAGGTTATTATTTATTTAATTAGCTTATTCTTTCCCTTAAAATAGATAAAGGAGAATAAAAATGTTTAAATTTAAATAAAATTTTTATGTATTATAAAAATCGTGAAAAAGTGAAAATAAATATATATATACTATTATACATTTAATTAAATTTTGATAAAAAAATGTATAGGAACTTTATAAAAATTTTTAAATATTTCAAAGCTGTAAATTATTTTTTTTTTTTACCTACAACGGTAAGAGGGTCTTATATATGTAATAAATTAGATTCTTGTTAAAATATTTTATTAGTTTAGGCAATTAAGGTTAGAAAGTCTTCTTTTTCGACTCTTCCTTCTTATTTTAAATGGTCTCTAATTAATTTCCAGTTGGGTTTGCCTCTGATACCTTTAGGGAACATTAAGTGTTTGGCTAAAGGTTTGTGGGGAGGGGGCTTTACGCTTTTGACTGGTCTGTTATTGTAGGGGTCTGATAAGGGTTCCATTTTTTTTTCTTTCTTACATTTATTTTGAGGTTTTGTTGTGTTTTTTTTTTGGGGGGTTTTGTTGCTTATTACTTGTTTTGTGATGTTTTCTTTTTTTAGGAAGAATTTATTTTTTATTTTTTTAGAGGTTTTTAGGATTATTTTATTATTATTATATTTACTTTTAATTAATTTTTAAATATTATAATTAAGAATATATTTTTATTATAAAAAACAAAGTTTTTTTTTTTCTTTATTCATTCATCTGAAGATAATTAATAAATATACCAAATTAATTAAAACTCTTTTAAATTACCAGTTTTAAATAGTTTTTGTTACAAATTATTTTAATTAATTAAATTAACATTGTGTATAGAAATTTTTTGTTAATATATAATAAAATTTAGCCTCATATTCTTCATATTATATTTATTACTTTTAATTAAATGATGAATATATTAATATTTTTATTTTATAAGATTATATATGAAAACTGATAAATTATTGATTATATGTTTTTAATTTTTTTTACTGAAATAAACTTAAATATATAAATAGTAATTATATTTACATTTTATGTCTAATTTCGTAATTTATTTAAGTATTATAAATTTAGCTAATTCCTTTAATTAACATTTGCTATAAAAAATTGTTAAATTATTTTAATAATTCATTATAATTTAATATAATACTCTGTATATAAAAATTATAATAATAGCATATTTATATATCAAAATATTTTCTTTAAAAACATTTATACTAATATACTAAATTAAAATTTTTAATTTTTTTATTTTATTATTACGAAAAATTGTACAGTGATGAATAATTTTTAAATAAAGAGGAAATAAACTACGGTCTTTGTATCTTAAATATCTTAATACTAATTGAATAATTTAATTATATAGATTCTAATATAAAATATATAATATAGAATAATTGAATAATTAAATACATATAAAAAATTAATAAAAAAAAAAGCAAAATAAAATACGAAATGTTTATTAATTACTTTAAAGAATTACGATCTCTTTTATTTTTTCTACCTTTATTTATGTTATATAAAAATGAAAGATAGATAAAAAGAGAAAGTGAATATTAAATGTCTAATATAATAACAATTTAAATAATAATATTGATAATGATTTACTTATTTATTAATTATGGAAATGTATTATCATATAAATTTGGTGTTTATTTATATAAATAAAAGAATAATAGTGTTTAATAAAAAGGCTTTTATAAGAATTTATACATTTTTTTTATTAATTGTGTTTTGAGAAATATGATGGTGTTTTTGATTATAGATTATTGTCAAGATTTAGAAAATTTTAATGAAAATGAGTTTATTTTTATTTTTAATTTGTCGTTTACAATTGATAGTATAGTTTAATTTTTAAGTCATGGAGAAAATGAAGAAAATGTTAAATAATAAAGAGAAAAATAACATAAAGATTAAAATAAAGATAAAATTATTAATAAGAGTGAAAAGAATTTTTAATGGATAACAAAATTGTATACAACGAGATATTAGCAGTTTATATTTTGGAATTTAGTATAACTTTTTATTTTTTTGTTTTTAATAATAAAAAGTTATAGTAAATTATAAATGTTTTTGGAAATAGGATTTTTGAATTTAGGATTAGGTATTTTTGCGAAAATAATTTATGGAAATTTGATCTAATATTAAAAATTCAATATATAAAAAAATTTACAATATATTGATTATATTTCAAATGTTTACTGTGATATTCCTATTCCAATTTATTTTTTGGATGTGAATGGTGAAATAATTTTTATGAATTTAATGGGCTAACAATTTTTACAAAAAATAGACTTAAAAAATACCTAAATATAGGAAGGATTAATGAGAATAAAAGAAGGCAAAATTAAATTAATAAATATTGATATTGAAATAGATTTAAAAAATTAAAAATATTTAAGATACTGTTTATAATAAGTAAATAAATTTAGTGAAAAATTAATTAAATATTTATTTTTTAATTAAATAAAAGTAAAAGGTGAAAAGAGAAATTTATGCTCTTTGTATGGTAACCTATTTTTGGCCTTAAAATATGAGTTATAAAAGTGAAAGAGATATAATAAGGAGAGAAATACCTTATAATTAATATTAAAGTGACTAATAAATTTAAAAAAAAAATATAAACAAAATTTAAATAGACAGTTAAATATTGGATAGTAAAATGATTAATTAGGCTAAAAATAAAAAATAATAACAATAGAAATTAAAAATTATTAATTGTGTCGACGAAATTTAAATAAAAAATTGTAAATATTATTGATTATAATTTAAATTGATTAATTATTTAATGTTCTCATTAATTTTTTCTTTTTTTTACAGATGATTAAAAATATAATAGTAATTAGAATAATGAATTAAAAATTTAAGAAATAGGAAATTTAAATAAATAATAATAATTTATTGATAATGACCATTGTAAGTAAGTTCTATAAGATCTCAATGTAATTTTATAAATTAAATAATTAATAAAAATTGCAAATTAAAAATTTTGTTATAAGAAATTTGATGCTGAAGTTTTAGATAAAATTTTTGGAGAAATAGAATAATTTACTGATAATAATTTAAACAATTTAATTGGTAGTATTAAAAGTGATTTCTAGAAACAGTTGGAAAAAAAAAAAGATGGTATATATAATATTATTTAAAAGATATAATAAAATTTTATTAAAATTAAAAATTATAAGAAGAACATTTAGAAAGCTTGTAAGATTTGAAAATTACTGCTGATAGTGATGATGATGAATATTTTAATAGCGATAATAAAATTATATATAAGTAATAAAATAATTTGAGTATATAAAATATTGTATAATATTTTTTAAAATTTATTACATAATAAATTTATTATTTAATATTAAAATGTAAAAGAAAAAATGCGAAACAAGGTAATTTAACCCCAAATTTTTATTAAAGGTAAGGAGAAAAAAATATTCATATGCAAAATTTTAGGTAGGTGTTGGAAATATTAGATAATTCAAACGAAAATAAATTTATTGATCAAAAGAATTTAGAATATAAAGTTTAAAATTAAAATTTGTAAGCAAATTAAAAATAATTAATTAATCAAAATTTAGTGATTTAACAGAAAGATTAGTTTAATAATTAATAAATATTTATTCAAAAATAAGAGGTTTAAAATTAGTAATCGGAAAAATTTTAGGAATAATAAAGTATCTAAAATATGGCAAATTAAAAATACAATAACAAAGATATTAAAAATAAAATTAAAAATAAGGACAGTGAAATATAAAATTTAGAAAACTTTTTAAAAGGAGATTAATATATGAGTTTAAGTTTTGGAAATAGAGGTTATAAATAAGAAAATTATAATCAATAAAATAATTTAAATTCTTAAGTAATAAGATCTTCTAAATAAAATTAATAAGAAAAAGATAATAATTTAAATTTAGCAAGTTCAAATTATTCAAATAGTTAAAAAACTGGTAGTTTTTAGGGTTTTTCTGACAGCAGTTTATAAAATAAATTAAATAAAAATGGCAATAATAGCAATAATATTTAAAATATTAAAGCATCAAGTTTATAAAATAGCAATATTTAAAAAACTAATGATAATAAGAAAAATTACTATAATAAAAATTAAAATGATTATATAAATAATAATAAAAATGATTATACAAAAATTTATAAAAATGATTATATAAATATTAAATAAAATGATTAAATAAGTATTAAATTAAATGATTAAATAAGTAAGCAAGTTAATTCTCTAGAGGAAAATGAGGAAAAAAATCAAGGAAAAGAAAAGATTAATTAATTTTTTTAGAAATAAAATTAGGAGTAATTTTATTTTAAAAATGAGTTTAAAAGTTTGGACAAGATTTCGGAGTCTTTTTACTCAGACATAGAGCACGACGAGCTGAAACAGAATTTTTTTTAGCAGAGTACTTTTTTACCTGAATTTAAGCACGATATAGCTGATAAAATAGAGGATTTTAGAGACACTGGTATTTTTGATATAAGTAATTGTTAAATCAGTGGGGAAAATTGGCAGTTGTCGATTTTGCCGATTTTGGGGCTAAAAAATTCGGGGGTCGAAGTTTATGCGAGCAATAACAGGATTTCGGGTAAAATTTTTTAGCCAGTTGGGAAAGGGAAAGTGGATTTGGATTTGCTGGATTTGAGGAGGAATTTGCTGAGGGGGGAGAGTTTGTCCGGATTTTAGGGGAAATTTTAGATGGGAAAGGAAATCGGGGATTAAGCTTTGGAATAAGGGGAATTATGTTTGGAATAGGATTTGAATTATGCATAAAATTGTGTGAAAAATTTGGATTTGTCGGAGAATGATTTGGGGGTTGTTCCGATTGATTTTTTGGGGGGGTTTGGGAAATTGGAGGTTTTGTTTTTGGAGGGGTGTGGTTTGGGGGATTAATCTTTGGAGGCTTTTTAAAATTGTGATTTGAAAGAATTGAATTTGAAAAATAACTAATTAACTAATAAAAATTTGGATATTTTATTTTGTAGCAAAATTTAGAAATTAAATTTATCTTAAAATCCGATTGAAGATTTTTTTTCAGAATTTTTGTAAAAAACCGAAATTTATGGGTTAGACTTGAGTAAGAGTAGAGTTGGTAGTTTATTTGTTAAAAGTGTTTATTTTAATAAATATTTGTAAAATTTGGGTGTTTCATGTACCAATGTTAAAAGTGAGGATATAGATTATATTATTTAAATAAAAGAATTAAAACAATTATTTTGTAGTGAAAATGGACTTTAAGATGAAGCAGGAATAAAATTATTAAATTTAAATTTGGATTATCTACAAATAGAAAATAATAATTTCTCTGATTAGTTAAAACAAAAGCTAAGAAGCAATAAAAGTAGGAAATTCTAAGAAGATTTTAGCTTTTACTCAAGTTAAAATTGGATCTCTAGTTAATAAATTGTTTCTAGTAAATAAGTAGGTTAAAATAATTTTAGTAGTAATTATCCTTAAAATTAAAACGTGAATTAGTTAAAAAATTAAATTAGTAATTAAAATAGTAAAGAAATTTAATAAAATAAAAATCTTTTAGATGAGGGAGAAATTTTGAATGACTTTGCTTCTGGTTGTAGCATAAACCAACATAGTAAAATAAAATAAAGATAAAATAAGAAATAAAGTTAAAATTTGGATGATTTTAATTAAAATTCTTATAAGAATTATAATTTTAATAGTAATAGTAATAATAATCATAATAATTAAGGCAAATTTAAATTAAGTAAATTTGGTTCTAATTTTGTGAATTCATAATAAGATTTATTAGGCGATAATTAGGTTAGTAAAACGGAAAAAAGTCGGAGATATTTCAATAAGTCAGCCAGCAGCAATGGAAAAGAAGATAAAAGCTTATAATATTAAAATTAATACAAATCTGAGAGAAATGGGAATAGATTTATGAATTTTTAGAGAAATATAAGTAATAATAATATTAATAATAGTAGTAATAATAATAGTAATAGTGTAAGTATTGGAAATTTTTTGAATGAATAAAAAAAAAGAAACGAAAATGAGAATAATGAGAAAATTTTGTAAAGGAGATATACTGAAGAAGAAGATGAGGGCGAAGATTCTTAGTATTATAGAAAAATAAGTAAAAAAGACAGTAAAGTTAGTATTGTTTTGTATTCGCCTAAGGTAAAAAAAATTCCAATTTCTATAGAGGGAAGCTCAGAATAAGAATAGTAATATGATTATATAGAGTGATAATAATTATTTATTAATTTTTTTATATATAGTAAATAAATTTGTATTAGTATAATATATTTATAATATTTGTTAAAATGGATAAAAATTTAATATAGGAATTAATTAGAATATGAAAATTTTTTGTAATTTTATTAGGTTAAAGACCATAATAAAATTTTTTTTACTATATTAATAAATATTTATTAAAATTGAGAATGATACAGTTAATAATTATTCTATATAAATAAATAAATTATATTTTTACTTATTTTATTTAGCAAAACTAGTTTTAATAAAAATAAAAAAAAATAAAAAAGGTCTGATGATAATAAATAATAATAATAAAATATAATAGAAACGAGAAAAAAGGCCGTCATAAATACAAAATCGAGCATAAAATTAAATAATTTAAGGTTAGGGTTAAAATTTGTAGCAAAATTAATTTTAGAAAAAAAAAAGACGTTCTTCTATAGGTCTTATAAATGGTTATTAGTTTTTATCAGTTTTGGGATCGGGTTCATTTGGAAAAGTTTATAAGTGTATGAAAAATGGGAAAATTTACGCAATAAAATGTTTAAATCGTAGCAAAAATAAAAAAGTTTTATAATATTATTAGAATGAAATTGAGATTATGAAAAGTTTAGGTAAAAGTGAAAATATAGTGAAATTTTACGAAAATTTTTAGGATTAGAATTTTGTGTATATTGTGATGGAGTATTGTGATGGCGGGACTTTGCATAAATATGTAGTTAAAAATTAGCCCGGGGAAAAAAAATGTCTTGAAATTTTTACATAGATTATGAAAGGTTTTAAAGAATTACATTAAAAAGAAATTTTACACAGAGATTTAAAGCCGGAAAATATTTTTATAAATTAAGGAATTTTTAAAATTGCAGATTTTGGAGTTTCAAAGCCAGTAGGAATTGGAAAGTCTTATGTGGGAACTCCTTATTTTATGTCACCTGAAATATTGAAAAAAAAAAGGCATGATTACAAAACTGTATATAAATTAATATAAAAAAAATATTATCATATCTTAGATTATATAATAAAAATAGCTATTGAAATATAGTATTATATACTATATTTAAATATATATATTTTTTAGTGACTATTATTTTATTTAAAATTATTTTTAAGGATTTGTGGAGTTTAGGGGTGATTTTATTTTTCATGTTATTTAGGAATTATCCTTTTAAAAGTTATAAAAATATATTGAATGATATAAATACAAAATGTAACCCCTTTTATGATATTAAAAAATTGTATCCTAAAATTAGTATAAGTAAGAATATTTAAACATTATTTTAAAAAATTTTTGTGGAAAATCCCGAAAATAGAATATCATTCAAGGAATTATACAGTTTGTAAATATTTAAGGAATTTTTTAAAGATTAAGAAATAAAATAATCATAAGATTAATACAACTTAATAGAGTCTAAAGTAATTCATTATAAAGACTATTTTTTGAATTCTTGTAACAAATTTTACGCTGAAAATGAAAACGATGATGAAGAAGATGAATAGGAGGAAGAACAAGAAAACGAACAATAAAAATAATTAAAAAATAAAAATGATACAAGTAATTAGGAAACAATTTAAAATTAGCAATAAAAATAAAATGGGAACATTAGTTCAAGCAGTAAAATAATTAAGAAAAAGGAAGTAGAATCAATTTACATACCAAAGAACGAAACAAGAAATAATAGTATTAATAGTAAAAATAGTTTAAACAGTTAAAATTCTTCAAAAAATTTAGACACAAGTATAATAAACTACTCAGATAAAGACGTTTTAGATTAAAGTATAATAATGTACAACACTTAAGGAAAAATGAACGAAATATAATAAAAATTCGACGAAGAGTAAAAAATGAGCGTAGAAATTCAAAAGAGCAAATTAGCTAGTAGTAAGGTAAAAGAGTTTTAAAATTAAAGAGAAATTGAAGAATTAAAGAAGAAAAATGAAGAGTTGATTTTGTAGTTGCAGAAAGAGAAAAGAAAAAATAGTGTTATGCTTGAAAAAGAGAAAATTAGCTAGTTGTAGTTGGATTTGATGTTTGAGGAAGCCAGCAACGACTTTTATTTGGTTATGGATGATTATTAAGAAGTTTAAGAGGGATTGGGGTAGGGATTGGGGTAGGGGTAGGGGTTGGGGTTGGGGTTGGGGGTGCCTGGTTTTAGGAATATGGTGTTTTAGAAGGGGGAGGGAGTTATTGGGCCGTGGATTGTTGTGGATAAGTATGGGGTTTCGGAGGAAGATGTTGTAAGAAAATTTTATGTTTTTTTTAAGTTTTTTTAGTTATTTGTATATGTTGGAAAAATTATTATTTTTATTTTTTAATGGAAATAATTGAGTAAAATTTTTACTACAATAAATTATATATTATTGTAAATATAAATTTTATTATTATGAGAAAAATATTTTAATAATGAGGTTTATTATTGGTTTTAAAAAATTAATTTTTTTAAATTATAAATTCATACAAACTTAAAATATTTTTTAATTAGATATAGAATCAAAGCGATAAAAATAGCTAAATTTAGAATAAAAAAAAAACGAATTAACAAACTGATAATAGTCAAAATATAAATGCAAATGACAGCTAAGAGAGTGTGGCGAAATTTAATTAAAACTTTTTATAGAATCCTAGTAGAGAAAGTTAAAAAAGTGAAAAATTATAATATTTCATATAAAAATATGGAATAAAAATAAATTAATTTTAATTATTTACTTATTTTATTATTATTCTATTGAATAGGTAGTTTAAAGTATATAAATATTTCAGATACGAAAAAACTTTTTAATGACACAATTAATGAAGATGAATTGAAGAATAATAGTTACAGATCTGGTAATTATTTATCAGTGAAAAATTTGTAATCCGAAAAAGATTTGTATAGTGTAAGTAACTTAGCTTATGCTTAGGACAATAATTTTAATTTAAATAGTAATTAAAAAGAATTAGTTTGGAATTATTAGCCAAGTGATAGATCAATAAATAATCTATCAGATGTTGCAACTCCTTTATTTAAAAAAATAGAAAATAATTTATATTCTATGACTTAAATTACCGTAGATGGTAATAATTAAAGTTTAAAAAAAGAAAAAAATGGTCATTAAATTGTTAGCAATAATAAAAACAATAATAGAGAAAAATAAGAGAATGACTAAGGAGATATCTAAAATTCTAGCGATAGTTACAGAAATAGATAAATCAAACAAAAATAATTATAAATTTTATCCTAAAACTAAACCAATGGTTTTAATATGAATAAAAGAAATTTAAACGAAAATTTTAGTTTTAATGAAAAAAAAGGAGAAAATATTTAAAATGAAGACGACGACGAGTTAATTCATAAAGTTATATAGGAAAATGGAATAGAAAAAAATATATTTAAAGAAGAGTATAACAGAAAATTAATAATTTAGCAATAGAAAGAATAAAAAGAAAAATTAAAGTAATTGGAAGAAATGAGAAGAAAAATTGAGTTAAAATCTTTGGATTTGGAACAAGAAGTTTAAAAAAATGACAAAAAAATATAAGAAATGTAAGAACAGGCTATAAAAAATGAAGAAGAAAGCTAATAATTGAGAAAATCAATTGCTTAATTAGAATAGAAAAAAAATGCGGGCAGTTAAAATATTTAGGAAAATAAAAAAAAAAGCGAAAAAAACGGAGAAATTTAAAACAGAAATTAATAAAAAAATGAAGAAAATTAGAAAAAAAGCGATAATAATTAAAAATAAATTTAAAACGAGGACGCATTTTTGGTAAATAAGTTGTTAAACCATTAATAAAATTTGATAATGGAAGAAAATGAGTTAGAATAAGAAAAATAGGGTAAAAGTCCTAATATAAGAGAAAGTGGTAATTTTTACGAATAATAAACAGATATTTATTTTAAAGAAAGACAAAAATACTTATATGTGGGGGAAGTGATAGATTTTTTGAAGGTTAACATTTTAATTGAAAATTAAAGTTAGCAGATGATAATTTTGTACAGTTTGGCCAAGTTGCTTATTATTCTTGCGGGACAGTTGTTGAGGTCTATTGAGAAGTAGCTTAATGTGTATAGTTTGGCTTAATTTAAGAGTTTTTGTCGTTCTTAGGGGGGTATTATTATTTATTTATTTTATATTTTATATAATTATATAAGATTAATTTGACATTTTATAAAATTCTATTATTTTTATTATTTTTATTAAATTATGTAAACTATTTTATTTTTTAATAAATTATTTAGCCAAGAAACTGATTAATTTGTTTAATGAAGATATACAAACTTGGGACACTAAGGTGTTGATGTTTTTTTTTAGTATAGAACGTCAAGTTTATAAAGATGAGAGAATAAAATAATTTGTAACTGAAGATAATGGATAAAATATGGATTTTTCCAGTGTTAAAATTCCTTTAAGGCTAATTTTAGACAATGCATTCAAGGCCTGCTATAAAAGAGGGTACAAAGAAAAAAATATTAAAGTTGGTGAAAAATATTTAAGGTGCAGCCTTTATTTGCTAACTTGTATGTTGATTAATAATATTTTTGTTGAGGAATTTTAAAAATCTAGGTTTAAATGGTATTTTTAAGAATATGAAGGTAAAATATATTTAAATCAATTAATAATTATTATATATCTATAAATATTTACTATGTAATTTATAATTTAAATAGAATGGAACTATCTTTTTTTTTTTTCGTGGGTAAAAATGGCAAATAGATAAATTTTGTTAGAGTAAATTCATAAATTAATTGAAATTGCTTTTGGAGAAAATAGACTTAAAATTTTTAAAAAGGATAATTAATGATAATTTAAAAATGTGTTTTATTATTACATAATTTATTTGTATTTAGTAATTTATTAGGTTTTTAAATTGTTTTTAAAAAGATAATGTAAATATTTTAATTTAAAGTTATATATAGATTCATTTTAATATATTAATGATATTAAAATAAATAAATACAAAATTTTTGAAATTTTATTATTCTTTTATTTATTATTTTTTCTTTATTTTATAAAAATAATAAAATTTAATAAATATTAAAGTGAAATCAACAAAATTTATAACTCAATAACTTATTTATATTTATTTTATTTAAAAAATTTATGAAATATTTTTTAATGACTAATCATTTTATATAAAATTGAGAATAAATCATAATATTTTACTAAAAAAATACTTGGTGAAAATGATTAATTTCTATTTATTTAATGTTATATAGTAGTGTTTATTAAAAAATCAGAAAACATTAATATAGAAATAAAAAAAATAATTAAATCACTAAATAATAAGATATATTTTGTAAATTAAATAAAAATAAAATAAGTATCATAATATTTAAAAACATTAGAAAAAGAAAATGTAAAATCTTTAAAGTATTAACGACCACTTAATGAAATGTAAAAATAATTAACATTTCGAGTAGTAGTTTATTTTCTTTAAATTTTCTGAAAAAATAGAAGAAATTTTATAGTGTATGAGCTGCAATTTAGAAGATCCATAAGTGGATAAAAAAATAATAATCGATTAGATTTTAAATTTTCCATCCTCAAAAATCCAAAATTTTCCTCCCCTAAAAGACCAAAACAAGTGCTAATAAATTCAAAATATAATGCAAAATTTTACCAAAGAAAAAATTAAAGAACTCAAAGAATATGTAAATTTCCAAATTAATAAATATTATCAATAATTAAATGAAGATTTAACCCAAGTTTTGAATTTATCCAAAAAAGATATTTTACAATAATTTGAAAAAATTTTGGAATTCAGAGACATTTCCTAGTTTTATGACATTACTCCCGTTAAGGAAATGATAGAAAAATATCAAAAAAATGATATTGATTTATAAAAATTGTTTGAATAATAATTAAAATTGAAAAAAAGTTTAGAAGATGAACAGAAATTCAAAATTGCTATAAATTAAGAAAAAATTTAGAATGAAGTTCAGAATTTACTTAGTAATTTAAAATTGCAACTGGATGAAAAAACGGAAGTATTTAAAGAAAATATAGTTTTAAAAACTGAATAAATTAAAAAATATAAATAATAAATTTAGGGTGATTAATAAGAAATTTCCTAATAAAGTATGAGAAAGTAATAAAAAATTTAATTTACCTATTCTAATTATTAAGAAAATAAGAAATAAGAAATTAAAATAGGAAATGATAGTAAAAAAATAGAAATAGATAATAAAACAACAAAAAAAGTTAAATTGGTTCACAGTGATGGACTTGAAAAAAATAAGACATACCATTTTAAAATGAAAATAAATTTTTATTAGGCTAAAAAATAGTTTTTAGCTTTTGTTTTGCTAGGGACATATGATAAAGATAATTTTTGGGGAAATTAGAATTATATATATATAAATAGTTTTAATGGGAGTTGTGGTGCTGGAAATGGAGAGGGGGAAATTGTTAAGGGTATGAGATTTTTAGATTTTTGGGAGGATGGTGAGAGTATTTTGAATGTTGTTTTTAATTATTAAGAAAAGTTATTTGAAGTTTTTGATGATTAAAGAAAGGGATATGTAAAAAATGATATAAATTCGGATATTATTAATGGAAATTAGGTGATGTTGGGAATAGATTTTATTCAAAATTTTAGATATAAAGTTGAAATTAATATTATCGATATTTAGTAGTATTGAGGTAAAGTTTTAATTATTTTCTTATGGAATATTTTTTTATTTTTTATTATTTATTTATATTAAAATAAAATATGAGAATATAAAAAATATTTCAATAGGTATATTTTATCAAGTTTTATTTAGTAAAAAATTTTTAATTTTATAATTAATATTATTTTATTATTTATTTTTATAATTAAATAGGAATTTATGATGGCTATAGTTAAATATTATTAAAAATTGATTCATTTTTACTATTTTTAGAGATTTTTTTTATAATTATATATATAATTTATAAATTACCCTCTATCTTTTTGATTAAATGTTTTAAAATATATAAATATATAACCATTAAATATAAAGCATTAAATCAGTTAAATATTGTAGTTATAAATCAATTAAAAATATATTTAAAAACATAATAATTATCAATATCATATGGTAGATAACCAGGATTATTACATATATATATCTTATAACTTGTAAAATATAATAATATATTAGATAAAATGTATTATTAAATTTTAAACAGAAAATGAATAATAAAGTTAGTTAATATAAAATTAAGAATAATAGAGTAGCCAAAATCATCATTTAAAAAATATTTATAGCCCAAATTATATATTCTAAATTATAGTTTAAATAATTATTCCAGCTAAAAATTTTTTCCTACTTCCAAAAAGCACTTTTAAAATTTTTATACGAAAAAAAACCGGCCAAATTGCCATATTAATAAAAAATTATAAATGCACAGTTTTATCCATCAAATTATGATTAAAAAAATATTTATATTTCAAATTATAGTTTAAAAAATACTTAATGGTTAGCACAGTCGAATTATATACTACAAATTATGATTTAAAAAATATTTATATATCAAAATATTATGTAAAATCATCACAAAAATATTTTATTTCCAGGTCAAATTTATTTTATAACGACAAAAAACCAGCCAAATCATCATAAAAATATTTCCAGCTATATAGTAAAAGCATTTCACACACTTTATAAAATTAATTATAATTAATTAAAAAACAAAAACAACTAAATTATAAATTGAGTTAATGAAGATTTGTCTGGTTTTTTGTCGTAATAAAATAAATTTGAGTTGGAAATAAAATATTTTTATGATGATTTTACCTACAAATTTTATATATAAATATTTTTTGTATAATAAGTGGAATAATATTAATTTGGCTTTGCTATAAGTTATAAATATTTTTTGAATGATAATTTAGAATATATAATTGAATTATAAATATTTTTTGAATGAGTAAAATGTTTAAAATGTGTGTATTTCTAATTTTTTATGAAATACAGATTTGACTGGTTTTTTGTCGTAGAAAAATTATAAAATTGCGTTTTTAGAAGTTGGGAAAAAATTTTTAGGCGTAGTAGTACAATTATCATATATTATATAATTAAAAAATTGGAGTTCTAATGGGACAAAAAATTGACTTCAGAACTCGTTTTTTCAGATTTTTAAATAAGATATATTAAAATAGTGAGACCCGGAAATGAAGGGGATTATACTAAGGTTTTTTCCCAAATTTTTCATTGATTTTCATGGATTTTCATGGATTTTCATTAACTTTCTTAAACTTTCATTAAATTATAAAATCTGTTAAATTTTGTCAAAATTTTTAGGGAACGAGGTAACACACTTTATAAAAAGGAACAAGGGTCTATATTTTCATTTTTTGTTGATTTTTGGGTTGAGAAATTTTTGAGATAAAATTTTGGATTTTTCTGAATATTTTCTGGATTTTTTCGGAAGGAAATTGATTTTTGTTGATGATTAAAAGTGCTGTTTTTTACCTAAAAAAGCTATAAAAAACCCTCTCAACGACTCGAATTGAGAAGGTAAATTTCATGAGTAATATGAGTGTATTTGAGGGGTTGAAATTGGGGGAACTATATAGGAGTTTTCCCATTGAGTCCGGGCCTCACTATTTTAATATATAATTGGATATTTTAATATGTTAGAATAAAATAAATAAAATTAAAAATTTGATAAATAAAATTTTTGACATATTTATTTTAGGATTAAAATTGCTTTATGCGTAAATTTTTTTATATTTTGCCTAATAGGTAATGAAATATAGTTAAAAAATAATAAATAAAATTACAATTTTATATTTATGTATATTTAAATATAAATGAAAATTAATAAAAAATTGCAAAACTTAATGGTTTAATATTAATGGAAAAAATTTTTATTTTAAAATTGTTTTTTTAAATAATAATTGTATGCCAAATTATTAAAAATTTACATAAAAGTATTTTAATAAATAATTAATTATAAAATAATTTTTTTAAGTATAATAAATTTATATAAGTTTAATGTTCATATTTTTTTAGTTGTATTGGTATTAGTTTATCCAGGTTTTTTATTTTTATTTAAAACAGGATAATTTATTTTAGTATCTGTTTTTCTTTTTAAAAACGGTTTTTTTTCTATATTATTTGGTATTAAATCTTATCTGTACTAGGATTATTATTATTACTATTACTAATTTTATCTGATATCATAAGCCTAATTTTACTGATTCATCCATTATTAATTAGAATAAGCTTATTATTATTTTTATTACATATTAAAAGGTTGGTCATTTCCAATTTTCATTTCTTCAAATTAATTTTCCATATTTTATTATTATATTTGTTGAGTTAAGGGTTAATAATTTTGAATTTTTGGTTTTGTTTGTCCTGTAATTGCTTTTTTTTGTGGGGGCCTTGGTCTTGTATATTGCTCATTCATAACATAAGGTTTATCATTAAAAACTAATTCTTATATATCTTTATTTGCAGAAAGTGGAAGAAATTCTTCTCTAATTGGTTTTTTCAGTAATTTTCTTTCGTCTTCTGTTTCGTATAAAACTTCATGATGTTCCCATCTTCGATCGCAGGAAATACAACTAAAATATAAATGTTAATAAATTAATATAATTAGGTTAGATATTTTTTATGTTTTAATTTTCTAAAATTTTTAAATAATTTTACGCAAAATAACTGTCAAAACCTCTACAATTAGAGCAATTTTTGCACCTGTATGGAGGTAATGGGTTATGTTATTCATGATTATGGGTACATTTGCAAGGGGGCCTCCAAGTTTTTACATTAAAATCTTTTCTTCTTGTTAGCCAATACATTCCACACTCTATATTTTAAAAAATTTACTTTAATTATGAAAAAGCGAATTTAAAAATTTTATTAAACAACGTGTAAAAAATTAGAAATAGTTTTATTCACCTTCTGGTCTTATTGGAATCATTCTAAATTCTTTACAAGGACAATCTTTACAGGAAGTGTTAAATTTTTTTGCAAAATATTTATCTTCATGAGAAGGCATTTTATGTCCACAAAAACAATTGGAATTTTTTCCTATTCTACCACACTCAGATTTTTTTTCTTCGTTCCACCAAGTTATCTGAAAAAAAAAATTAGAAATTTATTTATATAAGTAAATAATGTATGATATAAATTCCATTTTTATTATTATTTATTAAAATATTTACTTAAATATATTATAAATTTAATTCAAGAAATTAAAATTTTTTATATTCATTTTATTTTGATTAATCAGTTAATAAAATTAAAATTTTTTAAATTAATATATGTTTTTTTAAATTACATATACACCGGATTATATGGCATCTATTGCATGTTAATATTCCCAATCTATTACTTTTCTGGCCCCTTAGGCGGGTCCATACCTTATGTAATAAAAAAATAAGTTTTTATTAAATTTTAATTAAAATTATAAAAATATATGGTATGATTTTTAAAGTTTAGTAATAATTATATGGTATTTTTTAAATAAATTTTATTTTTTTTACTTTTGGACTCCATCTTTGACTTGTTCAACTGATAAAGTTTGATAATTTCCAAACATTTTTTGAATTTTATTCGATTTTTCTGTTTTTTTTGTCTATTTTTTGAATAGTTTTTGTTTTATGGAATTGAAATATATGTATTATAATAAAAGTTATTTATTGAAATTTTAATTAATATTAATTATTAAGAGTATCTATTATTTGATTATAATTAATTTTTTGTGGTATAGATAATTCTATATATTTTTATTGATTTTTCATGTGTGTATAATTTCAGAGAATAAAAAAAGTTTTATAATTTGAAATTTTAAATTAATAAAATATTTAGTTAAAATATAATATCAATTATTTTAAATTATTTTATTTTTAGAATGAAAAATTGAAATTATTAAACAAAATCATCAATTTTATTTAACTTTCCTTTAAATATTATTATATTTATTAGAGCATTAAAAAATATTTTCAATTAGAAGTTAACTATCTTGTTTAAAAAATTGAAGTTGATTACTATATATAATAAATAATAAAATTAATTATTTCTATTTAAGGATAACCAACAAAAATTAAAAGATATATTTACATAATATTTTAATTTTATTATAATTTAAAAACTCACATTTTATTTAATATAGTTCAGTTACTGGCTATTTTTTAAAATATTATAATGGCCTTAAAAACCTTTTTATGTATTTTCATAAAAAATTTTGTACAAAAATACCATATATGAATAAATTACTGAATTTATGTAAATTTATTATTTATAGCTAATTTAAGAATGTCATTTGAATTTATAACATAAATAATTTATAAAGTGTTAAGGATTATATTTTATTTAATTAAATATTTTCTAATTGTGAGCCAGTTTAATATTGATAAAATTAAATAATAAGAAAATTTAAACACACTTTTATTTAATAATTAATCAGAGAAACTAAATAAATTTAAGAAAAAGTCTTATAATTTTATAAGAATACTAATATAAATTATTATTTAAAAATAATAAAAAAAAAA
>LDAU01000188.1:0-30896 GCA_001447515.1 Pseudocohnilembus persalinus
CATGATATTTTTAAAGATTAAAATTTTAGAATTTAAAATATTAAAAATGAAAAAATGCTTAAAAATTTTATTGCACAAAATAAAAATCAAACAAATTTTGACAAAATATTTATTAAATTTAAATTAAAAAAGTTATATATAATTATATTTAATTTTCTTATTTTATTTAAATTTATGATGAAATTTTTAATAAATATTATAAAAATAATGAATGAATTAACAAAAAAATTCGAATGTGACTATATATTTTGACCAAATAATATAGATTATAAGCTTATCTAAATCAAAAAAATCGTTATTTAAATTAAAGATTTTATTATTATCATATAATATTAGCTTTTTATAGGCTAATATAAATAATATACGTATTATTTAAAAATTCGTAATTAATTATTTTATTCTTATTAAAAACAGTTTTATTTAATTTGAAAATTAATACTTATTTTTTATTTACTAACTTTTCTAGGATTCATGTTGCAATTATAAAAAAGTCTACTATACCTTTAATTATAAGAGTATATTAAAATATTATAATAAAACAAAAAAATAATTATATATTGTTATTAATAAATATATTTTATATGAATTTTAATAAAATAAGACATGAAATTTTTTAGTGAGCCACAAAATTTTTTAAAAGTATGATAATTAGAATATATTTTATTTTAAAAGCTATTATATATTATCTATTTTATTTCACCAATAAATGGGATATAGAAAATTATATTCATATAAAAAATCAATATCTATAGAAACAAAGATACCAAATCAAATATAATAAAATATTTTTGTATCTACCTTACTAAAAAAACACTAATAAGATACTTAAAAGATATAAATCGTTCACAAACCATTCAATTTTCAATATTTTTATATAAAAAATATAAATTTTATCTATAAAAATAAACAAAAAACTTATTTTTCATCCATAAATAAATAAATAAATTAATAAAAAAATTAATATATCAATAATCAGTATTCTTCTTCAGCACAGTCAGTAACAACAGAGAAAGTACAGCTCCAGAAATCTCCAGTATCAGGGTCATTTTCCAAAGACTCTAATTTGGCTTATAATTCGTCGACACTTTCGCTAGTCATATCACCATTTTCGTCATATTCCAAACTGTCAGCAACTTATTCCAATTCTTAAGCTTATTAAGTAATTTCGTCAGCATTGTCTCCAGTAACTTCAGAACCACATTTATTTTAAATCCCGTCCATCATACAAGCTTAAAATTCGTCTTCTTCTTCGCTAGTAGCTTACATGTGCTTTTTATATTCGGCATTTTTAATGTCGAATTAAGCTCCGTATAATTTAGTTAGGGATTTGCTGCTGTGGAAACCGGCCATTAATTTGTTGTGGTGCTTTTTAAATTGGGCTTTGAAAGCTTGGGTTCCGGTTAAAACTAAAGCTAATATTAATAAAATAGTCAAAAATTTCATTTTATGTCAGTTGTTTTTTTATTTTATTTTTTTATTATTTGTTTTTTATTTTATATAATTTATTCTATATTGAAATATTATTATAAAATCTATGTGTTTATGTTTAATAAATAATAAAAGCACTTTATATTATTGAAATAAACGAAAAAAAACAACTATTCAATAAAAAAACTATTATCTTACAATTTCAAAAAAAAAATAATAACCAAACTATTTTCTTTATATTTGATTTGTGAATCCTGTTAATTCACAATATATATTATTATAATAAAAATTAATTACACTATTCTTGCAAACACATTAAAATCATTTTTTTTTCGATATTCGAGTCATTTAAATTTATTACAACAAATATTATTTTACAATAAAATTACCTAATTATTATAATTCGTAAAATTCCTAAAACATTTGCAATTAAATTATATATAATATGCCCATATAATTAAAGATCTAATCTACCTAAATGATTTTAAATACATTCTATATAATTATAAGAATTAAATTTATTAACATATTTAATAATATAAATTCATAAAAAAATTTGTTCAAATATTAATTTAAATTTAATTAAAAAAAATTTATAAAAATATTTAATTAAATAAATTAAATTATATATAAATTCATAATACATATTATATTATATTATAAGTAATTTATTTTATATAATTTCGTTGTCGGCCATACTAAGGCTAAAGCACCGGATCCCATTAGAACTCCGAAGTTAAGCGTCTTAAGGCGTGGTTAGTACTAAGGTGGGGGACCGCTTGGGAAGTCCACGTGTCGACAACCTTTTTTAAATTTTTTCCTTAATTTTTATAACAATATCTATATGCTACCCAAATAAATTCTTATCATTTAAAATTTTTAAAAATTCATAAACTTTATATAAATAAACATATTTAAATTAATTTAATTTTATAAAAAAAATTTTTAAAAATATTTAAATATTTTAATTGTGATAAAAATCATATAAATTATATTTTAATTATAAAAACAATTTTTAAAATAATATACCTTTTAAATAAAATAGAAACAGTTAACATTTTATTTTATTATTTTAGTCACACTTTTATATATTAAAAAAGTTATTCATATTCAACTTTTCATAGTAGAAATTATATTATCTTATTTCCTCAAAATTTATTATATCTCTCAAATTTCATATTTTAATAAAATCAAAATAAAATAAGCAAATAAATAAGTCATTCATAATACATTAAAATACCCATTCTTCTTTAAATTATATATAATTATAATGAAATAAACATAAAATAAACAAAATCATGAAGAATTGAAAGATGACTAAAATATGTATGCGAGTCTTATAAGTGAATAATTTATGACTGATCTTTAAACGAGTAAATATTAAAAAAAAAATTACTATTTTAAATAATATTATACATTACTATGTAACTTTAACTATATATAAATACCATATATTATATATTTATTAAATAAAATAAAATATAAAATAATGGAAATCTTTTTTTTATATATGATTAAATTTTATGTATTTTATTTTTATTTTTCAAAGCTTAGATTTAAGATATTCCCCCAGATTATGTTTTAAGGTGTATAAAAGGAAGTTATGCGGGAAATTTTATATATTTAAATTTAACTGAAGAAGGAGAAGTAAGATAATATATTAATTTAGCTAAAATATAATAAATACTCCATTATTTTTAGTTATTGAATACGAAAATTATTGTTTATTTTAATATAGCGAATAGGGTCAGATCCAAATGATGAAAGCTTAACTTTAACAATAGAAAATGCAGGTTTAGCCCCATTCCATGCTTCTATAAGCTATGAAAAAGATGAAAAAAATATTTATAAATACATACTAAGAGATGAAACAGATAATGATACTTGGATCAAAATAAGGGCTGATACTCCTATAGTTATATAATAAAATATGATATTTAGAACAGATATAAACACATATTAAATAACTTTTTCTAGTAATATTTCATTATAAAAATAAAATCTTATATTAATAAAATATTTGGGAGTTAATTTATTATGAAATATAAATTTATTTTATTTAATCAAATATTTATAGAAAAAGAATCAAATGAAGTAAAATAATGGCTTAATAGAGTAGAATTACAATCTTTGCAAGACAAATTTATTGAATAAAATATAAATACTTTGGAAGACATAAAAAATCTAACTCAAGAAAAAATTGATAAAATTATGGATAAAAAAGAAAAATAAAAATTTCTTGAAAGTTTAGATGATCTTAATCAAGATTTCCCTAGTATTTAAAATATATTATATACTTAAATTTTTATAAATAAAATAATAAAAATAATGTGTTAATTTAACCAAATAGTTGGATACATAAATGTTGGTTTAGTCATAGAAAACCTAGATAATCCAGATTTAGTATATTATATAGGCTGGACCGATCAATATATAGATTTGTAAAACATAATTTATATTATACATATTATTACTACATATATTTTATTTACCATTTAAAAATTCTAAAAGTTATTTAAACCATTATTTTAAATTTAATAAATAAATTTTTTTTATCCATATTTTTATAAAATATATAATACCATTAAAAGCATAATACTATTGAAAATTACAAAAATATCATTAAAAATTTAAATAAAGCATATTATTATATATATATTTATATCTTTTTGATACAAATATAACCATAATATTATATTATATAGTTAATAAATTTATAAAATAATAAATTAATGTTTTTATTTAACTTAAAAAGAGAACCCTCTTAAAAATATCATGTTGATGACCCTTTGGAATATGAAGAATAAATAGTGTAATAATTATGTATAAAATACAGATATGGAAGATATTGGTTCATGTATAATTAACCTGGAGGTAATGAATTATCAAGAGATTATGTAAAATTAGAAAAAGGCTAAGAATATCAATTATTACCGGACGATAGAATTTGCATTGGTTCTCTTGAATTTTAAGTTTAAAGGTCAAAAAAATATAGAATATTAAAAAAATTTAAATTTAAATTTTTTTGATAAACTTTAATAAATAAATTTTTATTATTTAAAAAATTTATATAGTTTAAAATAAAAGCCTTAAAAATATCTTTTAATTTGTTTTTTTAGGTTTAATACTGGCGTCTATCAAGACCAAGGAGGTAGAAGAACCATGGAAGATGCATTAGTTTGTATTTAAGATATAGGTATAAGTTTTAACTTTCATGCTTCATTTTACGCCGTTTTCGATGGTTATAATAAAATTTATAAAAATAAATAAAAATATTATTTATATATATATACAAATATATTTTAGGACACGGAGGCCAAGGATGTGTTCAGTTTTGTAGTAAATAATTAGTGGAAAATTTAAGAAATTATATAGTTGAGGATGGAGATCTTGACAAATCTGACAAATTTTATAGGTATATGTATGATTCACTTTAAGAAGTAATAAAAAAATCAAATTAATTTTCTGATTAATTTAAAGTAATTTATTTATTTTGTTAAATTAATTATTTATTTAAAAGAGTATTTAGTAAACAGATTTAGACTTTTTTGAAAAAAATAACAACTCAAAAAAATCATTAGACAGCGGATGTGTTGCTTGTATTGTAATAATTTTTGGCAATGTTTTAATATGTTCCAATATAGGAGATTGCCGAGGTCTTATTTCAAGAAATGGAAAGCTAATTCATATTTCAAAAGATCATAAACCAGTAAAATATTCATAAATTTTAGCAAAAATTTAGTAAATTTATTTTAAATTTTTCATAATAAAATTTATAAAATAGTATAATTTGCTAGAAAGAAGAAGAATATAGGAAGCAGGAGGATATGTTGAATTCAATAGAGTCAATGTAATAATAAACATTTTTTTTATTTTTTTCGTTTTATAAATATAAAATTAATAAAAAAAATTTTTATGCATATAGTACTAAAATATAATTAAATTGATAAATAAAATATTTTATTGAAGGGGAAATTAGGAGTTTCTAGAGCTTTTGGTGATTTTAGGTTTAAAAAAGAAGAAAATTAAGCTGGGACTGATATTGTTTAGGTAGAACCTGATGTAATTAATTGCAAAATTTATAATATAAAAAATAATAAATGTTAATAAATAAATAAGAGTAATAATAATAACTTAATAAATTATTGAAATTAAATATCATATGATAATATACAAATTTAATTATCTTGGATAGATAAGGTCAATGATATTAAATTTCGCTATTGATGAATTTTTAGTTATTGCATGTGATGGGTTATTTGATGTCTTTTCAAATTAATAATGTATAGATTTTGTAAGGAATAAATTATTGGAAAACCCTCTATGTGAATAGGTAAAAAATAATCAATCTATACATTTTTAAATATAAATTAATCATTCATTTAAAATATGTTAGGCTAAAAATAAAAATAATCAGTCAAATAATTATTATGACACAGATTATTTATTTCAAATAAATTAAAAATAATATGTTTAATTAAAAATTTACAATTATTTCTTCCTTATTATCGTATAAAATAATTAATTTATAACTTTTAGTATCTTTTCTTTCATTAGTAAAATATTATATTTATGTAGAAAATTAAAGTATACTATAGATTATAATTTTTTATATATTTTTAATTTAACCCTTTTAAAGAAATTGATAAAAACGTATTACAAATATACTTATTATTTGAAACTAAAATTAAAACAATTAAAAAAAAATCCGAATTTACCTTATATAAATATTGTTTAAATTTTAAATCAAAAATTAATTTCATTATTTTTTCTATTTAATAGTCTACATTATTATTAAAATTAAACTTTTCAACCTTTATTTTTAATGAAAAATACTAATTAAAAAAAAAAAATATTTATTCTTTTTTAATTAGGACCCCCAAGAAATAGCTAAATTATTGGTATAAGAAGGTATAGCTAAATCAAATAATATAAAAAAATCCCCTGACAATATTTCTGTAGTTATTGTATTATTTTCAAGGGGTATAAGTAATTTAAAAGTAGGGAAAGCGTCATGCAAATACTCAGATGATTGAAAAATAAGTTAAAAAAAAATTCTAAAAAAATCAGTTAAATAAATTTTAATCAAAAATAAAATACTTAAATTTAAAATTAATAAAAGTTTAGATTGTTTATAAAAGGATATAAATATAAAATAGTATTAAACAATAGATAATAAAATGATTAAAATTTGGCCATCAACAATAATATGAATATAACAATATAAATACATGTATATAATTATTTTAATAAAAATTATCTAATAAATTCTAATTAAAAATACTGAAATATTATTATAAATTAATACTTATACAAGAGTAATATTAATAAAAAATTACCATTAATTTAATTTGATAAGAGTTCAAATATTTTATATATTAAAATAAATAAAATAAAAATATATTATATACTTCGAAAATATTTATTTTTAGTAAAAAAATTGTATAATTCTTTATTTTAGCATAAAATATTGAAATAAAATAGGAATATATGATGAATTTATACAAAATTATATATAATAAAAAAATTATAAATTTAAAAATAAAGTTAAGTAGCTTTGCTTTACTTTACTTTTCATAACCTTTTAAATGGACTAATAAAAATTAAAAAAATACTTTAGGCTATTTTTATAATAAGAAATTATTTTAATAAATAATATTTTGAATTATAAGAAATAAAAATATTAAATTATAAATTAATAAAATAGCTATTAATCTTATTTATAATTATTATTTTTATATTTTTTCTGAATTTATATTTTTATTTATACTTATTCTAAAATATATTTTTTAACAATATGTTATTTTATATTTAAAAAGTAAAAAATAATATGATAATTTTCACCACCTAAATTTATTTTTTATTAAAACCTTCTATTTTTTACTCTAAGAATTAAAAATATAAAAAATAAAAATAATTAAAAAATAAAATTTAGAAAAAATAAAATAAAAATGCATTTAGAAAAACAACCATAACTTCCTTAAAAACACAAATCTACTGCAAAAATTATTGTTAAAGCATTAGTTGCCTCCTTAGGAGCTTTCTATTTAGGTTATGCGTTAGGAGAATTGAACATGGCCCAAGGGAAATTAAATTATGCATATGATATAGAAAATTCGGATAATTTAGATATATGGAAAGGTAAAGATTTTAAAAACTATATAAATGTCATCATATTATTAGTAAAAATAAACTCAAAAAATTCGCAACTCATTTTAAAATTAGAATACGCAATTTTAAAAAATTTTTTATGAACATTTAAATACACCTTTCTCTTATTTTTTAAGGTATTTTTTTTGTTTTGTTTTATTTTTTTTATTTTTTTTGTGGTCGAATTTTAATTAAGATTATATAAAATGTGAGAAATTTTTTCCAAATATGACATAATCAAAAAAGAAAGTAGAATCCAAATAAAAATAAATTTGATCTAAATATATCTAGCCTTTTTAAATCTTAAATTTTAAAAAGTAATTTTTAAATATAATTAAATATTAATGAAAATAAACTAATTTCATCCTTGTTGAATTGTTTGCTTATTATAATTTAATGTTGTTTCTTTACTTTAAATTATTTTATTAAACTTTAATCTAAAAGTAATAAATTAATTATTTTTGTAGACGTACAAATATTTTTATCCATAAATTAAAATTAATTAATTCTATAAATATAATATCATGTTATCATAAAATATTAAATTTAAAATTAAATTGGCATTTCATTTTTTCTTCTAATAATTGCTTTAAATTAAATGATTTAAAAAAATAATAATTAAAATTCATTTTTAGCTAATATAATTAAAAGTTGTTTGCATTATATGTAGACATATTTTTATTTTTTTTATTTAATAAATTTTAATAATTTTTAATAATTTTTAATTATAGGTATGTTAACCAGTTCAATGCCCTTAGGTGCCTCAATTGGTTGTTTTATAGGAGGAATTATAGCCACAAAATTTGGAAGAAGAAGTCTTTTTATAACTATAGATATAATAGCTATTTTAATTGGTTTCATTTTCCTTATAGCTAATTTACCAGCAGGAATTATAGCTAGATTTATGATGGGAGTTATCGCAGGAATAAATACAACTATTGTTCCTTTATATGTTCGAGAAATTACCCCTATTTCTATTTCTGGAATAACTGTAAATAAAAATATCAATATCATTATTTGGTTAAATTTTTACTATTTAAGTTAATTTTCCTCTATTAAAAAAAAATAAGTTTAAATTTAAAGATAATTTATCATAAAATTTTTAATAAGTATTTTATTTATTTGTGTGTTTCACAATTTTTCTCCTATAATATTTTATATTAATTATTTGTATAATTAGGGATGTTTTTATTAAGGGTAGGTTGCAATTGGAATATTAACAAGTTATTTATTAGGATTAGGTATAAATTTTAAAAAAATTATCATTATTATTTAATAAAAAATAATATATATTTTATTATATCTTTAAATATATTTAATAGTTTTTCCCGTTTCTAATGACGAAGATAAACTAGAAGAAGAATTATAATCTTAGTCAAACTTCTACTGGAGATTTGTTCTATTTTTCCCATCTTTCATAATGGCCATAAGATTATTCTTTTTCGTTTTTATATACAGAAATGACACCCCCCAATTCCAACTACAACAAAAACAACTCGAAAATGCCAAAAAATAAATATAATAAATCTATAAACCTGAATTCGTAGAATAAATATACAAATAAATACAAGACGACGTTGAAGCCTAATAAAATACAGTAGACACTTGGAAAAAAGTTTTCTCTAAATAATACAGTAGCAGAATAACTTTAGGTGTAGTTCTCCACTTTTTCTACCAATTTGCCGGAATAAATGCCATTATTTTCTATTCTTCTCAAATTTTTGACGACTCTACTGGTGATAAAGTTTTCTCTAATTACATGACTGTAGTTTCAGGCGCAATTCTAGTCGTTTTCGCCTTCTTATCAGCTTTTGTTTCCAAAAATTATGGTAATAAATCCATTTTAGTCCTTGGAAATCTAGGCCTCTTTATTTGCCTATTAGCTGTCGGAATTTGCTCTACTATTACCAGAAACTATGATGATATATCTACTGCGTGGACTATAATTATCATAGGAATCGTTTTTATCTACGAAATTATTTTTAGTCTTTCTATAGGAACTATTACATGGTCTTATAATGCCGAAATTTAATCAAGTGATAAAGGCTTGGGATTAGCAAGTATGATAAACCAATTTACTTCTTTTATAATCGGACTTGTTTTCCCTACCTTATAAAACTCTATAGGAATTTACTCTCTACTATTTATATTTGCCTTCTTCTGCTTGGCGTCTTTTATTTACTGTATATTATTTGTCAAAGAAACCAGAGGCCTCACTCAAAGATAAATCATAGATTTATTTACCAATAAAGAAGAAAAAGAATAATTAAATGAATTATAAATGCCTTAAAGGTAAGAAATACCTGCCCCATCTAGCCACGATTTTAATAATTAAAATAATAACGATAAAGTTAAATAAATTTAGTAACCAAAGTAAGAAAATTCCCCTTAATCAGCATAAAATAAATAACCTACAAGCAATAAAACTTTAGCAACTGAATAAGAAATTTTACCCATGATTAAAAATAATAGTGATTAAAATGAAAAAAATAACAGTGATTATAAGGAAAAAAATAACTGATCTCATTTATAAATAATTAAAATAATAATATATTTATAGAGTTTTTTAATGTAAAATACATAAGAAGATCTTCTTAATTTTTTATATTAACTTAGTATATTATTTAATATATTAATATTTATTTATTTATTTAATTAATTAATTAATATAATCTTTAATTTTTATATTCTAATAAAATTAATTTTCAAAATAACCACTTTCTCATTTAAAGTATTATAGATTTACTGCTTAATTTCTGCAATATAACGAAAAAAATGTGATTATATAAAATTAAAAATAATTAAATAATTTTTATGTTTTACTTGATTTTTAATTTTAAATATTTTTGTAAAATTTTTATCTTTTTACCTTAATATAAAGATTAATAATGTTGAAAAAAATTGCTATAATATAATTTTATTTTATTAATTGAGTTTGTTTTAATAAAAATAAATCAAAAACATAATTTTTAGCCATTGATTTTTATTCAATTGTTTAGTTTTTTTACAGATATTAATTCTTAATAGAGTATTAGAAAATAAAAAATTTTCATAATTTATGTATTACATAGATTTTCCTTTTAATTAATTTAAATAACTTAAAAAATATTTCCATAAATGTAATTTTGTAATTAAAAAAAACTAGTTTTTTTTTTTAATTATTTTAAATGTACAAAACCTATCAAATGGTAAAAAAAGGAAAGATCTAACAAAATAAAAATAGGAATTTTCTTTAAATTTTGTTTCCTATTTTAGATTGGAGATATAATTTATTATATATTATGTTTAATAGTAAAATTTAATATTTAACTTTATATTCTTTTTTTAATATAATTTATTTGCATACTTTTAATTAATTTTTATTATGATCATTGGATATTTTTAATTTTTCTCCGTATATCTCCTGGTTTTGATGATTATATAAAGCTTATATATTCTTGAAATATAAAGCCAAAATTATTAAGAAATTAATATTAATTTCCATAATAAAAAGCTGTACTATATAATAATACTTATAAATATATATCATTTATATCGTTTTAATAGTAAACGTATAATTATGATAATTAATTTAAAAACACAACTTGAATTAAAAAAAATTATAATTTAATTAACAGTGTTTTCCTGTCTTCTATGACCCTAAAGTGAAGACCAAGAGCCGGTTTTCCCTAATAATTTTTTTAAAAAAAGTATTCTAGTATATAAAATTTTAATTCAAAAACGTACCTACCCCTTCCCTTTCTTTTTTTTATTTCGGATTTTTTATTTTTTTTTCAATAAAACACCTTATATTTTTTCATCTCTATATATATATAGTGGAATGAGAAAATCTATTGAATAGATATATAACAAATCAACAATTATTTAATTATAAAAACTAAAAAAAATGTAGCAAAAATAAAAAATTGATGTCATGATTTTTATTTGTAATACCCTGATAAATTTTTTATATAAATTTTATTTTAATTAAACCCAATTTTTATTTGATTATATATATAATATATATAAAATACCACTGATTGAATAATATTTTCTATAAAAACAAATAAAAGAATTTTTTATTAAATTTATATGGAAAAAATTAATTTTACTAATATTGTTGATTATTTTTTATTTGGGTTTGATTAATTAATCAATTTAACTTTGATTAAAATAATAATCTTATGAAACCATTATTAGGGTTATAATATTAAATTACTTATTCAGACAATTTATTTATAAGATAAATTAATCATATATTGCATGTAAAAAATAATCCTAAATTATAAATTAATTTAAAATTTTTAAGTAATAAAATAGATTGATATAATTTTAATTTGTATTTTTATGAACTTAAGATAGGTTATACAATATAAATATACAATTTTAAATTAATTTTGAATACCTAAGACCGGCCTCCTTTGACAGTGAAGACCGCAGTCTTCGAAGACCTTAAAATAACTGTATATGATAATTAATTATCTTAAAAATAAGTGTATATAAAAACTTATTAAAAATTAACTGATATACTCTCATCTTTAGAATCCAGCTAAAAACATTTTCCCATTATTGACACCTAAATAAATCAAAAAGTATAGAAATACGGTATATGAAAGAAAAAATCTTAAAATTTTAATAATTTAAATATTTAACAATAAATACCTGATATATAATCGCCTGATTAACTCAAATTTATTAAAAGCTATAATAATAAAAAAATTTGTGATATTCTAAAATTTTTACAATAAAATTTAATAATATATAATAGATTAAATAATTGTGTATAAAAAAAATTAACAGTAAAAAAGCTAGAATAATAATATGAATTAAAATATAAACAATTTTATATTAAAAAATTTTTTAAATTTTGTACATACCTCGGATTATGATAGTAAAAAAACTAAATATAAAGTGATCAATAACTTTTTATTCAAACTGATTTGGTATTAAATAATTTTTATAAACATTTTTTGGTTGAACCTGCCGGAAAAAACATGCTAATCATGTTTTGCATTTTATGAAATGATGAATTACATGCATTATTTAAATAATTGTTGCAATAGATATGAAAAATATAAAATTTTCTTAAGTAATACATGTAATACATATATTTCATGAAATACATGATTTGTATATTATGTTTTCATTACATGATATGTAAAACATGTTTAACATAAATACATGCTTTTCAGGAATTACTTCATCAATAATTTTACTATAAACTAGTTTTAAAGAATTTAAATGCATAAATAATGATAAATTTAACTTAATTTAATTATTTTAATAAATTATTAATTTGAAACAAAAGTATTAGGTACTTCTTGGCAATAAAAATAATTACATTTTTATATACTCTAGATTTTTATTTATATATAAATATTTTTACGGAGTAATAACGCATTATAAAATCAAATTAATTTATGAATTATAAAAAATCTTTTTATAATAATTATACTACATAATATATAAGTTTTAATTTATTTAAATAATACTGAAAATTTTGTAAATTAAAAAATATGTTCAAAATACTTTCAAATAGTTCATAAAGATATTAACTTCAAATTAAGTTAATATTATTTATATAAATATTATTAAATAATGTTAATTAAAATTGATTTTATGTTTAAATTTTTATTTTATATTTTGGTTAATTATATGAGAATTCCTGAAAAATATATATTTCATGTATTGCATGAAATACACAAAAAAAATTCATGTAAATCATGTGTTTCATGTTTCTGATTTTATGCAATATACTCATTATATGTATTTTTTAAAAAATCATGTAATTCATGTATTACAACAATATTTTAAATAAAAAATTATGAAATACATGAATTAAATGATTTGCATGTTTTTTTCCGGCAGGATTAACCCCTTTTTTATATATTTTTATTTACATATTAATAAAACTTATTAAGCAGGTCGAAATTTGAACTGATTATTGTTTTATTTATTGATAAATTAAATATTGATTAGATAGCAAATAGAAATTAATTATATTAATTAAACCATATTTCATTTAATAAACTTTATATTTAGACTTAATTCAATTCATTATTATTTTGCTATCTAATAAATTTTATTTTATCTATAATTAAAACAAAAATCAGTCCAAATTTCGACCGGCGTAATAATAAATTATTATGATCAGATGAAGAAGTTTAGATTTTATTTTCCTAATGATAATTAGGATAATATAATAATTAGAATTAGAAAGAAATAAAAAAGAAAAAACTAAATAAAAATTTTATAATCTTGAGAAAAAATCTATTTATTAATAAATGTTTCAAAAGTAATAAAATTTTGAAATATTGAATCGAAAAATATAAAAATTAGCATATTAAATTAAAAGGTGTACAATTATATTATGATTTTATAATAAAATTTATATATTTATATATAAAATAGATTGAATTTTAAGCAGCTAATATAAATTTTTCTTTAATAGTTTTATAATCTATAGATCATATTTAAGTAGTTTTAAATATGCTTATATATGATATAGATATATTTAGCTTAAAAATATTCTGATCTAAAAATTAAATTACGGATATAGGATAAAATTAAATAGATATTATTAAATTTATATGTTATTATTAAATTATATTAACTTTTATATTAATTTTATTTTTATAAATTACAATAACAATTTTTTCCCAAAAATTATAAAAAATTTAAGAAGGAATTTATTATAAATATCAAATATAAACATTAGAAATGTTGATATAGTCACTATTTTTAGACAACAAATTATCGCTAAATTATAAATATTTAAATATCAAGGTATTGTCATTAACGTTAAAAATTAAATTTATATTTTAAAAATGAAAACTATTAAATTTTTTGTAATTTTTATTTAAAAATTTTTATAGCATATTTTAAAAATACTTTTTATTTATAAAATTATAAAATAATTATTTTTTAATCAAAATATTAAAATAATTTCAATATATTGTTGAATTTTTGAAAAAACTTTAACATTTTTAATTTAATATATACTAACTGTATACTATAAAAATTGTCTATCACATAAATTTTATTATTTAACTCTTAAATACAAAAGGAACAATTTAAAATTAATTTTTTATTAAATTATATCTTTTTTAGAAATATTTTGAAATATCATAGATCGATAGTTTATTATTTATATTCATTATTTTTATAAAAAAATCACCATTATCTTTATAAACCAGTGGTTATTGCAATTTATTTTTTTAATATAGATTTAAGTACATTTTTTTGGGAATTAAGTAACACTAATTTTTAATTTAAATATTAAAATAAGTGTTTTTTAAAAAAATTAAATTCAATTAATAACTATTGTTAGTATTAAAAATATAAAATTTACTTTTAAATCAGTTTCATACCAAAAAAGAAATAATATATAAATATATAAAAATAACTTTATAATTTAAATGAAAAATATTTTAGTATTTGTAACTTTTATACTAATATCTTTAATGTAAATGAAAACACAAATAGGCGTATTAGTACTTGTTATATAAATACCTTACTGTTTAAACTTTCATTTAATAAAATAAAAAATAATATTTAATTATCTTATAGACAGAAAAAGCCAAGATAGTTAAAAATATGAGGCGTTTAAATAAATAAAAATAAAAAAAAAAAATAGGAAAATAAAAAAAAATGGCTAAGCTATCAGAATATAACATAGATACCATTCATTCATAATAAACACTAAGACAGTTAATTAATAATTCATATTCTTAAGAGTAAACATTTTAACCTTAATTTTAACAACTAAATAGCTTAAATTAAACTTAAAATTTGTAATAATTATAAGAGAATAATTCCTTTTAAATAAGTAATATTTCTATAAAAACAAAAAGAAAATTAAAAAATTATTAATTTTGTAATGAAAAAAATCAAGATTTAAAAAACTGTAAACTTAATTCTTTTGCTTCAGAAAATTTAATTTTTGATAAAAAATTTGCTCCTTCCACAATTTCTTCTAATAAATAACAAAATTTCCAGGAAATAGTAAGATAAAGTAATTAAATAGCTAGTTCAGAAAAACAAAAAAAACTAAAAAAAAATTATATTTAACCATTTAATAGCGAAATTCAAAACCTACCTACTTCATATTCTAGTAAACTAATAAAATTAACTACCAAAAATAATATATTTAACTTTGAGTCCCATATAAACTAAGATCAAAATAAAAGTAGATGGGAGAAATTTAAATAATTTTCTTTGAATACCACTTTATAGCTTGCATTTAAAAAAGTAATTTAAATTAAATATTTTATTATATAATACTTTCAGTAAAAAATATACTAATTGATAATCAATAAATAATATTTTTTAATCGCATTAATCAAATCAAATATTTAATAAAATATATCTCTATTAATTATTTGATATTTAATAAATATTCTGAACAATGATTTAATTAATTATCTTTGAAAAGTATTTAATTTTTTTATATAAAATATTGAATATTCTATTTAACTTATTCCAATGAAATAATTATTGACATAGAATTTTCAAAATTACATTAAATAAAAGAAATAGTTTTAGTTTTACTCCAATTTATATAAAAAATTCTACTATTTATTGTTTTTTATTTCTTCCTATTTTTTTAAGTCAAAAGTATATTATTAATTTAGTACAAAAAACAAAAATTATGCTATATCACTCTGAATATATAAAAATTATATATAATTCTATTATAATTTTCAAATTTTATAACATAGGCTAAATAAATAGAGAGAATGAAGAATATAAAACAATAAATGCTGAAATTATTAAACGAGACCCAGTCTAGAAAATTTAAAAACTTAACCACTGATTAATATTTAATACTTAATGACAGAAGCATAATAACTGAGCCTTAATAAAAAACTAAAGATAATAAAAATATAAACATTTTATAGCATAATTTTTCAGACACATTAGATATTTTAATTTCCAAACTTTTTTAGTGTATAAAAATTAGGCCCTAAGAAAATTTATTCAATTTCGTTTTTAATATAGCAGAATCGATTTTTATTATTTTGGCCATATTTTTTTATACTTTATTTGTGTTTTACGACTTTTACAATGAATCATTCTTTACATACTTTAATCTCATTTTAATTGTAATTTTTACAGTTAATATAATAATAAACTTAAACACCTCATATTTTGATTTTGGGGTAGAAGTTCACTCAAGGTAAACTTAATAAATTAATATTTAATTTTAATTAATCTATTCAATCTTATTTTTCTCTTCTTTATCTATACTTAAAATTATATTAATTTACCTAAAAAATAAGATATAACATGTAACTGTTAATTAAATGAATTTATTTTATTTAGAAAAAAAATCATAAAGAAATATAGATAATAGAGTTTTAGCAATGATTTTTACCCTCAAATAATTCTTTCTCTTAATTTAATTTTTATGAGAAATTAACTTTTTCATAAAATGATAAGTACTTTAATTTTCTTAAAGATTAGAACATTTCAAAGCAATTTGAATAAAATAGAGCAACATTTAAATTTAAATGGAAAAAGAGTTCATTTCTGGACCTTGTTTCACTTAATGTTAGAGGCAATAACCTTATGTCACATAATTGGAACCCTGTAATTTATGTTTATTATTTAATAGCTATATAATATTTATTTACTTATTATTAAAATAGAGCATTAACAAAATTTCAATTTTTTTACTAGTTACTTTTTTTGTGGAAAATTACAGTAAATATATAGTAAAGATTAAGATAACAACTGGATAGTACATTCTAATTTATAAGATTCCCCTCCTTTTACTTAATATATACAAAGTTATTATTGGGCAATTGCTACAATTATGTTAATAGGAACTAAAGGATAAACTGATATTGAAACTGTATTTACAATTTTAAGTTTATTAGTTACAGTTGGATACTTCGCTAAAATTCTTGGTCAGGTTTAAATGGTCATGGATTAAATGGAATAGTAAAAAAAAGCCTATAAATAAGAAAAAGAAATTATGAATTCATTTTTCAATATACACTCAGATCTCTCTATTGATTTATAAAGTTAATTACATAGCTATCTTAAATATTCTTACTGTAATATTATTAAATAAAAATTATTCATAATCAATGTATTTCTTATATTTTTAGAAGGACATAAAAAAAAGTAAATTTCGGTATAATTTGACTCATTAACAAACACATTTCCTGAAGAATTACAAGAAATGCTTTAAAAAGAAAGATATTAAGAACAGATAAAAAAATTTAAAATGCTTAATAATATATTTAGTTAAAAAGTTATAAAAAAATTAATTATGGTAGTTAAAGGTAACAAAAAGTTAATCAAATATAAATTATATTTTAATTATTTTTTAACCTATTTAAATGTAGAAGAATACTATATGCCAAATTAAATTATATTCCAAAGAGATGTTATGGAAGAATCAAAGCTATATTTATTAATTGAAGGATAAAGTAAATTATTATATTATTTTAAAATATATTTTATATATATATAATAATTTTTTTATAATTTTTTCACATATAGTTGAGCTTTATTAAGAAACAGGAGAAATAGATAGTACATTAAAAGTTATTTAACCCGGTGATATCTTTGGAACTTCTTAATTTTTTACTAATTAAGCACCTTATCATTCGTCAAGAAGCTGTTAAAATTCATTTTCAACAGCTTTAGTTATTAAAAGAAGCAATTTTCTAGAAATTATAAAGTAATTAAGTTATTTTAAATATATTAGATCCAAAATTATTAAATAAATTAAAAATTATATGAATTTTTAGGAATTCGTAAGAAGATTATGAAAAATTTTCAATGATAGTAGATTAACTGAAATATTCAGGGTGCTCAAAAATTTTAAATAAAAGCTGCTACATATGTGGCTCATTTAATCATTAAGAAGCCAAATGTGGTATATGCAATTATAAGCCTAATAAATAAAATTTAATTGATAGAATTAACTATTCAATACCTTAAAAAAGAAACTAACACATATAAAGATAAAATGATGATTAATAAGAAAAATTTATTAGGTCAAACACCGGTTTCAAGAATAAATAAAATAATAATTGTATAACTTTAAAACAAGCTAGGTAAAAAATATATTTTTAAAACTTTGACAATAAATTATAATATGAATTTAAATAAAAAGAGATAAAATCTTATAATAGCCTAATCTAAGAACGCATATAAAAAGTATGCAGCTTATACTAAATAAATCAAAAAATAACTTTGAAACTAGTTCTGATGAATCAATTAATGATTCATTTAATACTTATAATTCATTAAATGAAATAGATAATCATTCTACCACATATTAAGATAATTAAAGTTAATATCAAAAACCATTGAACTATATTTATGAAGAATATGATCAAATCAAATAGTCTGGTGAATAGTAAATAAAGGATAATTAATTAAATATATCAGAAAAAGTTCATCGACCGAAAAAATATAGTATAGATCGATAATTAAATGGAATAAAAAGTAATAAATCTGTTACTTATATATTTAATAAAAACCAGAAAAACTAAAATTTGTATGCCATTGTTTAAAATGCAAAAACCATGGTTTCTCCATAAATATAAAATAAAATAAATAACAAAATTAAACTCTTAAAGAAACATCAATAAAAAATAAGCCAAATAATTAATTAAAAGTAAAAATCATAGAATATGAATAAAAAATCTAAATTTGACTTTAATAATTAAGAATCAGGAAAAGTAAACAAAATTTAAATTATAATTAAAATTTATATATTTTAATTTTATAAGTTATAATATTATCCTATACTTTCATTTAAAAATAAGTTTATTCTATTATATTGATTATTTTTTGTAAGTATTTAATTAAAAATATAAAAATTTGAAATAGGAAATTAGAACTAATTTACAAAGTGAACATTTTTTGAATTAGTAAAAATAAAAATAAGTAAATATTTGTTTCGATATTAATAAATAAAGAAAATCAGCTAATAAAAATTGTGAAAAAAGTCAATAAATTAAAATATTTAGTTCCAACTATTTAAGAAGTTTGTATTAAAATAATTAAATTCCTTCATTAATCGATACAAATTAATAATCTTACAATAATATTTAATAGCATAAAAGTACAATAAAAAATAAGGGTACACCCAAATTTTCGCAAACAAATTTATAATAATTAACAATTTAAAATGATTCTGATACAGACAGCTTATAAAGTGATAACGAATAAAATCGTTTAAATCCATATATAAACAACTTTTTTGAAAATAGATATTCAGATTTTCTAAGCTAATAAACTAATAAATTCTTTATAATTCTAAAATGATATATAGCTATTTATGGAAATTGATTAAGTACCTTATAAATTATATTATAAATATTTATAATATAGCTAGTTTTTCATATTTAATATCTTTATTTTAAATAGCTCATTAATTTTTTCAATTTTTTTAGATGAAGAAATTTAAGTACTACTTTCTTCATGATAATTATGACAAAATTTTAGCCAAATTAAGAAAAAATCAAAAAAAAAAATAAGAATTTTAAAAAGTAATTCATCAGTAAAAAAAAATTATAAATTCTATTAGAAAGCCCAATAATAGTAACAATATTTATAAATACTGACATAAAAGTATAAAAACTATTATATATATATAAATATATAAATATGTAAATTTTATTTAAATTATATTTATAAATTAATCTATATTAATGTCTAACTATAACAATAAATTTATAATTTTTTTCTTATAAAATTTCATTTTTTAATTTATTTTGCATTTATTTTCAAAATTAAATGATAAAATTGTACTATTTAAAGGCAAATTATATTATTTTTCAACTAAATTGTCTTCACTAGTAATTAAATAATATTATTTTACATATATTTTTTTTATATTAAATAAATTATATATATCTATTAATAATTAATTTTAGATTTAATTTTATAAATAGTAAATAATTATCCATAAAATAAATCGCTTTATTTAAATAAAATTAATTAAATTATCTATTACCTTATGATAATAAACCTACGTTTTTTACCATTTTTGTTTATTCGTCAATTTTATATTAAATAGTAGTAAAAATTAAAAATATGGATTTTGAAGTATAAGTATTTTTATCAGATTTTAGCATTTTAAATTTTATTAATTGTTAATAATTTAAATTATAATATATTTCTAACATAAAATATAAATTTAATTACTATTTTTATTAACAAAATAATAAATATAAAAAAACATATTTTACTATTTTAAACGCATAAATGAACATATTTAAGTATTTTAAAATTTTATTTAAGTCTAATTTTTAAAATAAATTTAATTATTCTCTAACTTAATTTAAAAAATTATAAAAATATTAGTTATTTCAAAAATTTATGTTAATTTATTTAATCAAAGCAATTGAAAAAATAATTATATAAAATAAAAAACAATATCTTTTCTTTAATCTTAAACAAACAAAAAAAGTTGATAAGATAAATTAATAACAAAAAATTTATAAAAAAAAAAACAAAAACAAAAAAATAATAAAAAAAAAAAAAAAAAAAAAAAAAAAAAAAAAAAAAAAATCTAACTAACTTAATAACTAATAATATGATAGCTAGTTATTATACGAATAAATGTGTTAAAAAAAAGATGAGGAAAAAATAAATAAATAAATAAATAAATAAATACATGATAAAAAAATTACTTATATTAGCTCTTTTTATTACCCTAATTTTTGCTGAATTAGGAGGTAGTTGCAATAACGATGCCGACTGCGACACAGGTGAATAATGTGTAACCGAAGGAGGAGCCGATTTTTGTACCATTGATTGTAATACTGATAACGACTGTGGGGCCGGCTTTAGTTGCAATGATATATCATTTTGTATTGACGATAATAGCGCCTATAACTTAATGGCTCCTATATTTGCTATTGTTTTAATTTTCTTTGCCTTATTCTGATAAAAAAAAATATACAAATAAAAAGATTATACATATATATTTTTTGATACAATATATAGTTTATTTTAAAATATAATTTCAATATATGTTTCATAAAATAATAATATGGTTAATATAAAGTACTTTTAATATACTATTTAATTTCAAGATAAATACTAAATTAAAATTTAATTAGGTAGAAAAAATACTTATTTTATTTATATTTTATATATTTTTGTTCATTTACTGATAAAATTAAAGTTTATTAATGAATTTATATTAATACTATAAAAAATTATTTTTCATTAAATTATTGTTCAATAAATAAATTTGTTTACATTATTTAAAATCGTATAGCAGATATTTTATATAAAAGTTGCTAATATAAGCAAAATAAAAAAAATTATTCAAATTATTTATATCATATAAATATTTAATTCAAGCTTAAGCAAATAAGAAATGCCTATAAATTCAATAAAATAAAAACTTGTTATTCTAATTACTAATATTTTTTTTATTTACTTTAAATTCGTCATTTTTTTTTATTTTTCTATACATTCTCTAATTTCCATACAAAACATTAGTATTTTAATTACTGTTATTATCACCCTAACAATATTTTTCCTCTTTTCTTTTTTAAGTTTCTTTATTTGCCTATTTTAATTAATTTATTTTATAAATACTACTCTACATATAAATTAAAATTTAAATATGAACACATAAAAATATAATTTAATATAATTTTATAATCTTACCAAATTATTATTATTTATATTATAATTTTCATCAAGTTACTTAGAATTTTTATTATTTAACTACATATAATTTCTGTACTCAATTTTCAATAACTCCATTTATATCTATTATTCATCCAACTATTTTTAATAATCTTTTTATATCTACTAATTTTATAATAATAAATTTTCTGCATTTTCTTTTTCAGCTGAAATTTCTTTTCTTAGTTCTTCATTTTCCTTTTAAACCTAACTTAATTTTGTCCCTTCGATAAAATTCTAAAATTATTATACCATTTTTCCTAATTTATCTGTTAAATTAGAATTTTTTTCTTTCAGTTCTATCTCATTGATTGTAAAATTAGCTATCTAAGTATTGAGATCAGATATATTAACTTACATACTTTTTTACTCATTTTGAAGTTACTTTAATGTTTAATGTCATTAAAATATTAATTTTATTTATAAAAAATAATAAATATATATATAAAAATTAAAATACCTCCAAATCATCATTTTAACAACCGACTAAATTCTGTAATTTAACTATTTGAATTTATTTTTCCTCAAATATTTACATTTATTTTATTTCAGCCTATAATTTCTCTTGTAATTTTTTATTTAAAATATCGATTTCATCTTTTTATTTTTAATTAACAGAAGTTAAATTTTCATTTTCTCTTTACAACTCACCAATTTTAATCTCATATTAAAAAACTATTTTTAAATTATTTACAAAAAATTTTTAATAAGAATTTAGGATTAATAATAATTATTGGAAAATATATATATTAGAAAAGTACTTTGCTAAGTATTAATTTATTCTTATTTTTCCAAATCTTCTATGGTTTCATAGATTTTTTCTAAAAATACTTGGTTTTTATCTTAGCTTTGAAAGGGAAATTAAATCATGTTTTAGTTTTATTCTTATTTTTATTTTATTTTTATTAATTTTTTATTCAATAAAAATTTTTTAAATTAAAAATATAGAAACTAATAAAATCTATTAAAAATTATGATTCACTTCAATATAATAAATATTCATTTACTAATTGTAAATTAAAATTAAATAAAAATATTTTATATGAGAAATTTAAAATTTACTTTATTTAATATAAATTTAAATAAATACTTTTTAATATTTAAATGAACACTCTTAGACAATTATGTTAATTTATAAAAAGAATATCAATTATAAGCCAAATATAAGAATATTTTCTATAAAATTCCTTTCATTTTATAATTTTTCAATATTTATTTTACAAAAATCAAATTAGTAAACCAAAACCCATCTAAAAAACCTACATAAAATTATCTTATACACACTAAATTTCAAAAATAAAACAATCATTAATAATTATCAAAAATATACATTATATAAAAAAAAAAAATATAAAAAACCGAAAAATATTTAAAAATTAAAAATAAATAAATAATGAATCTAATTCTTAAATAACTATTTATTTTTTTCATAATTTTACACCTAATTTCTACAGCTATAGGCGACCTGTGTACAGAAAATGAAAATTGCGACCATAACTTATAATGTCACCTTTATGATGGAGAAGTACACTTTTGTACTTTGAATTGTGAGTAAGACTCAGATTGTGGAGGAAATTTTAAATGCAGTGACGATTTCAAGATATGTATTACTGAAAACCATTCTACTAAAAACTATCCTATATTAATTATAACTTTTGTAATTGTATTAACTTTAATTTGAAAATAAAAATTTAAATAAAATATAAATTATATATTCAAATTTAACCTATTATCTAATTTCTGTTTATAAACCAGATAATATACAGTGGATCATAATATAATATAATACTGACTCTTATATACTATCATATTATAAAAAATATATAACTTATACCGTTAAATGATTATAACCATACTATAAATTAAATATAAGTATAAAATAAAAATAAAAATTTAAATTTATAAATTTTTTGGTTTTTTTATGTATTTATTGTAATTCGCTATTTTACAAGTTTATAGCATAATTTAAATGAAAAATTTATACTTATACATTTTTAATAAAATTAAATACTAACATGTTACCTCAAAATTATGAATGTCAACACAAATAAAAAGTAAATAATTAATTAGTTTTTTTTATTACTTGTGCGAATGCATTAAAAACTAATCATAAAACAAAAATCGTCATGAAATTTTAAATACATAAACAAAATTATAGTTCTTAATAAAAATTTACATACTAAAATATTAAATTAACGGAATTATTAAATTATTAAAAATAAAAAATCTAAAAATACTTATTTTTATTATAAATCATTAATAACAATTAAAACCATTTCAAAACTCATTTTTTATCTTTCATTGGTTTTTTATTGGGTTAAAGTTTAAAAGGTACGTTCAAAGAAATATTTATAGAATTTGGAGTTTTTGCCTTTTTATTTTTATTTTCTTTAATATTAACAGTACATCCAATTTCTTTAGAATAAGATATTAATTTTTTTTAATCCAATTTCAAAACTAAACCTAAATAAGAAACATCCATTTTAAAACCAAAAGCGAATAAACCCAAAACAATTATATGACAAATCAATTTATCTGTTAATTAAGGAGATCTCAAATACAACATCTATATAATATTTATAAAAATTTATTATATTTTTTTAAAAAAGTTTTAATTTAATTAAATTTTAGTTAATAATTGTAATTTAATCGATTTATAAAATTTATTTTTATTTTCTTATTTTTATTACTTTATTTTCAGCTTGTGGAGTGGCCTAATAATATTTAGCTAAAATATGTTTAGCAAATATAGCATCAACTCTGACTTCTTAAGCAACTTCTTCCAAAGAAGCTTTGGTCAATTATTTTTTATAAGCGAATTTCAATAAATTATCCAAATACATCAAATATTTCAAAATATAACTAGTCGAAGCTTTATACTTAGAAATCTAAATTTTTTTTAAATTAAATTAATTAAAATAAAAAGTAAAAAATTAAAATCACTATTATTTTAATCTACCTATTAAAATAATTCATCATAATTAAGAATACAATATTTAACAAATTCGTTAAAAGGTTTAGTCAATTAAATTAATTAATCATCGCCCTAATTCTTTTATTTTTTTTTCAAAGCTGCCATAATAGGCTCACATTTAATATTTTCAAACTCTTCTTTTGAAATAATAGAATTAATGTCATAAATCTTAGAAGGTTCAGTGGCCAACATGTCAAATTCGGGTAAAAATTGTCTTTTTGAATTTTCTTCCTATTTTTTCACTTCTTCCATCTCGTTTTCTAATTTATTTTGCAAAGAAGCTGATTTAACTTTTAACAACTCTTACATTTAAGCCTTTTATAATTTTCGTATTATTATAAATTTTTAAATAACATAAAATAACCAAATGGTGGAAAAATTAAAACTGTATATAAATAAATGTGAAATTAAATACCTTAGAACTAATTTTATTCTCATCAATCATATTATTAAGCATTTATTGTACTTTTCTTTAAGCTTTTTTGGTTCCCATATTCTAAAATAAAAATTAAAAATTAGCAAAACATTAATTTCATTAAATACAAATATATTTTATATTATTATAAATATTAAAAATTAAAATATTTTTACAGCAACCAAACTCTATTTCATATCCCAAATATTTTTATCTGCTTTAGCTATATTACTATCAATTTTTTCCAAATTTTTGTCAGATTTCAAACTTTAAACCAAATTAAAACAGCCATCAACATCATAAATATCCATTTATCCTTTATTATCTTCGCTCATAACCCCAACCAAATACTTAGTGGGCTATTAACTAATATTACCTTTAAAATTTAAATTTATTAAAAATTTACAATTTTATTTATCATAAATTTTAACAATAAAAGTAAAAATTTAAATAAATATAAAAATTATAAAAACATGTAAATTTTTTTTAATTATCTCCAATTTTTATTTACTTTTCCCGATATAATCAAATTTTTCGTGGTTTTCACTTACTAAATATTATTATTTCTTTTTTCTAGGTTAAGCTTATTAAAACAGTTAAAATTCCAATTGTTCCATTAATTCGGAATTAGGAATAGATTTCTAAAAAGTGACAATCAAGGGATTTACTTCATTTTCATTATTTTTTCTTTTGTAATTTAATTTAACCATTCTTTATTTATATATTATATAATATTCTAATTTATTTTTTGTCTTCAATTTCTCTTTTATTTTGTTTTTCTTTAGATTTACAATTTTTTTTCACAAATCTTCCTAAAATTCTATTTAAAAAATCTTTGCTTTTTTGTTTTTTTTGCCTTTTTTTTATTGGTTTATTTTATTTTGTTTTTTATGCTGAAAATTTTTTATTAATTATCAAAATAAATTGATAAATTTTGTTTTTTTAATACTTATAAACAAATTAATAATTTAGTCTTATATAGACTTGCGATAATCATTAATTATTATGTAAATACATTATAAATAATCTCCTTATTTTAAGTCTATATTTAATTCTTTTCATTCAATTTCTACTAACTTCTAACAATTCATATAGAACGAACTATATAATTAATAGCTATTAATATTAACAAATTATTTATTTTACATTTAAAAAAATAATTGGAGCATAAAATTTTTTTATTTATATCACATATAAAATAGTAAAACCACTTATTAAAAAATTTATAACTATCAAATAATATAGTGAATGGAATTAATTTTAACAAATAATTATAAAATGATAAAATTATACTAGTAAATATAAATGATGTTTAAGCTTATTAATATAAGTTTCCGAAATAATATATATAAAAGTTGTTATTTTGGTAACATATATTCCAGGTAAATGAAAACAATCTCAAACTATCACTTAAGTATTATAATACTATATAAATGTAGCATAACATCAATTAATATGGTTTATTCAAATATCAAAAACTATGAGTTAAATATATCATATTCAAGCTTTATTCCTATAATTTAAAATCTTATATAAAAAAATGTATATAAAATAAAAAAAAAAAAAAATATTTTTATTTTAAAAAAATCAGATAGAACTTTATGAAGAAACATATTTTTTTATTTTTAATTTTATTAATTAGCTTGTTTTCCACAACTGAAACCAAATTTAACTTAAAGGCACATAAAATAAAATGTGGATAAGGAGTAAAAAAATTCGGTAATTCTATTAAAAATCAAGCTGATAAGGATATAAAATCTGTTCTGAACTTAACAAAAACCGTAAAAACAGAACTCTCTTCCAAAAAACACATAGCAGAATTAAAAAAAATCGCTAAAAATTTATACTAATACATTTTCACTGAACCATTCCACCAGCCCAAAACCGAATAAAAACCTAAATAACTTAAAATTCAAAAAGAAATTCTTCAAAACAATTGTTACTTCGAAATCGATGAAAAAATGAATTAAATTTGCGAAAACTACATACTCTAACTAACCGAAGAACAACAATAACACAGAAAACTCTATTAAAAAATCCAAAATATTCAACTATAAGAAAATTAAGAAGCCTAAGAAATTTATTAAAATAAATAAAATAAAGATCAAGAAACAAACATATAAATATTAGAAGACAAAGAAAATGAGCCCGAATAAGAATATCTACTATAAGAAGAAAACTAAGAATTCCAAGAAATTCTGTACTAAGAATTATTAGAGTATATCCAAAATTTAGATAACTAACTTAAATATAGAAAATAACATATTTAAACTTAATAATAATAATTGAAAAATATTTTTGGCCAACTTAAACTCGAAAAAAATAATTCTTTTTCAGAAAAATAACTTAAAAGTGTCCAAAATAAAATATATCAAATTATTGAAGAAAATGGTAAAGAAGAGTTCTAAGACTACTGGTAATGCTATTTTGAAAATCTTTATATCAAATGTTGAAAGTTTAATATATATATATTATATAGGTTGAAAATTATGAAATAAATTTTAAATTATATTTCCATATTATAATTAATTAAATTTTTGGATTAAATTTAATTATATATTAACTAATTTCTTATAAATTTTAACTTGAAATTAAATATTAAGATTAATAGTTTTGTAATTAAATATTAATAGAATATATAATTTAAGATTAATTTCGCAATTTTAACTGGTATAGTACTTTTATATTTATGTTAAGCAGTATTTAAGTTTATTTTTGTATAAAAATCTTATTTAATAAATAATAATTTTTTAACTTTTTCTATAGAAATTTAATTTATTTTTAATTTATATTATTTTTATTTATACAAAATAATGTATATAAAATTTATTATTATTAAAAAAATTACTATGTATTTTTAAAAAGTCGATTTGAATTTAAAAAATTTAAATTTATAATAAATTTAGAATTAATAGGCCCGTGTCATTGAATATTTTAAATAAAAATATCTTATAGAATAATACAATAAAAAGAGGCTTTTTATATAAAACATCTCCAATATAAAAATCGGTGTTCGGGTATTTATTTTTAACATTCATAATTATTTATTACTTTTCAAATGAATTTTTTTTTACAAGTATTGAATATTGATAGCATATAATTTTAAATATATAAATTCTGTCAATTTTATATGCAATAAATTATATTTTTTATATTAACAAAAATCTAAAAATATAACTATTTATACTCATAAAAATTTTTAATTAATATATTTTTAAGTTATATGAAAAAAATTTACAATTAGATTTGGGTGAAATATTTAGACATTTATGGTACTATAATTAATATTTAAATAAAAAATTTAAGACTATTTTATATATTTCAAATAAATAATAATATTAAAGAATTTCAACTGTATATTAAATATAAATATTTCTCTATATTTTATCCATTTTCAGCTTTTTTCTTGCCCATTCAAAATAAATCATCACTTATATATTTAAATTTAAAAATTAATATTTTATGCAAAGATATTTTTAAATTTAAACAAAAAATTAATAAAAATAATTTATCAACTATGAATTAATAAAATTATAAATCAATTAATTAAATTCTTTGTATAAAAAATATTTATAATTATAATTTTATTTTTTTATTTATTCAAAACTTTTTGGATTTTTACAATGGTATAACGTATTTGATTGCAATTTGATAGTTTGATAATCAAATTGAATAAAAAATAATATATTAACAAGAATAATTATAGGTTATTTAATGATTTATTATTCCAATTGATTTTTAGATCCAAATTTAATTATTTAGGGACATTTTAATTTTAATTTAATATTGTTATTAATTGGTGCTATTTTTCTTATAAATATAAAAATTAATAAAATAAATGATAAATATATATTCAAATACTCACTGAATAATTAAATTTTGACCCGAAAATCAGAAATATTACTATTTTGCAATTTTCCTCTATTTTCTATATGCAAATTTACGATTTAATTAAAGTTTTATCACAAAAAAAAAAAATTAAATATCAAATTATTAATTAGATTAGTTTTCTTATATTTAATCAGATTTTTTTATAATTACCAAAATTTTACCGTAATTTTTATTTAGTTATTTATTAATACCAATTTTAATCACAACCTGGGCGCTGCCGGGAAACTGCCCCACAAAAATTTTATGCCGGGAAAAATCACCCGTTTTTAAAAATTAATTCCGGCATGCCGGGATGCTGGGAAATGTATATCAATTTTAGCATAAATACACTTTTGCCAGAAATTTGGCTATTTTCTAATAAAAATACATTATTAATCATGAAAATTTTTGTTTTTTAATTTTTTTACAAAAAAAAATCATTAAAATCAGAAAAATTAAAAAAAATTAATAAATTTTTATTAATGACAAAAAATAGTAATATAAAATAAAATAAAATTGAATTTTTAAGTTCTTTATTATTTTTTATCCGTATATAAAATAGCTGCTTTATGTTAATGCTATTATATAAAATTACTTAAACATACTTTATCAAGAGTCTAAACTAATTTTTACTTAGATATAAGTTTCAATAGTTTGACAATTTTATACCTATATTTTAATTTAAAATATCCTTTTTATGATTTAACTTGCTATTTAGATCATTATGATATATTTTATTTGATATCAGAATTGACATTACATAATTTATGATATATATATTAGTTTAAATATAGATTTTATCAAGCATTATTTTCTCATTATTCTCTGGTTATAAAATATTTAACAAATACATAATTTCTTTGAATATAAAATGGCAATTTTATAAAATACCCGGCATGCCGAGAAATTTTAACAATTTTAAATCCCGGCAAAATTTTTTGCCGGGATTTTTGACCAAATTATTCTTAGGAATGCGCCCAGGTCGAGATTTTGATTTATATAATTAAAGTATATAATACAAGTAATTGGTTATATAAATAATATGAAAAATAAGTAAAAACAATTTAAATTATAAAAATTTTAAGAAAAAAATTTAAATGGTACTAAAATATAAAATATTTAAAAAATATTTATTGCTACCATAAATCTAGGTTAAAATTATTAAGGTTTTTCAACTCTTTAATTCCTTCACTTATATACTTTGCACCTTAATTAGAAATATTAGTAACGCTAATTAAATAATAAAAATAAAAAATTAAAGAGAAAAAGTTAAATATTAGGAAAATATTTTTAGATACTATAAATCTAGGTTCAAATTTTTAAGGCTTTATAACACTTTAATTCCTTCACTTATATACTTAGCACTTTAATCAGAAATATTATTATTGCTAATTAAATTAAAAAAAT
>LDAU01000057.1:0-97062 GCA_001447515.1 Pseudocohnilembus persalinus
AACCCCTTGATAATAATTAGAGCATAAATGTAATTATATAATTAAACATATTAATATGAAGAATTTATTTAAAATAAAAAATATATATTAATAAGTTTAAAAGATTTATTTTATCTAATTTTTTAAGTATTTGTTATAAAATGAAATTTATAATAAATCTATATTAGCATTGAAATTTGTTTAAATCGAAATAGATATTTAATTTTAAATTCCTATTTATATTAAATGCTAATATTTAGCTATGATAGTAATAAAATCAATAATTTTATTTATTTTATTCATAAAATTATATAGAAAAATTCAAATATTGGCTATTAAATTGTAGTTTTTATTTAATAAAAAATAAAAATAAACAAATTAATCTGTTCAAATATGTCACAGTTATTGTGTATTCCATTTATAACAATATAAGAGCAAATTAATTCAAATTAATCTAATATTTAGCTGGAAATAAATACTTAAAGTATCTCACTATTTACAAGGAAAAAATACCACAAAGTATATTTAACAAATAATATTAATATATTTTTTTTAATTATAATTTAGATATTCTAAACTAATTTCAGACATTTAAAAACCAAAAACTTTTATAATATTAACAAAAAACTCACACAAAATTAACAATTAAATTATGATTTAATTTATATAATAAAACAGGTAGGCTTAATATTTATCACAGGTGAATCAGACCAATAAATCACGAAATTTTCACTTTAATTACTAGGAAAATCTTAAGAATTTACACAAATAAATCAACAAATATAGGAAAATTTAGACAAAAATTAAAAAGGATTATATATATGGAATTAAACATTAAAAAATAATATGGAAAAAGAAATATTTATTGTTTAAACTATTGGAATTAATAGTAGCTAGTAAAGATTATCACATACATTAAAATTGTTGTAAGAATAATAACATCATTAAGTAGAATTACTATATTTTCTTATATATGGTATCTTAGCAGCTTCTTAAATAATATATATTAAGTAAAATTTAATTTTTTATCTATTTTTTAAAATAGGAAATATATATTTATAGAGGATTTAATTTTATCATAATATTAATTATTTATAATTTTTTTATAGTTCCATGAATAGCGACTATCAAACATTTGGATTATTAGAAAAATGTTACGAATAAATAGATAAATTTATTATTAGACAAAAAAATGGATCAAATTATTTGAATTTTTATAAAGGATAGAAATTCACTATATTCAAGCATTAAAACTCATCGTAATTTAAATTATTTTTTTTAAAATACGCCATTATAATTTAATATAAATTTTGTCTTAAAATAAATTTGTTGATATATAAATTTTTTTTATTTTAATTTTAAATAATAAAGGCTTGATTAAAATTCTGTAGAAGAGAAATTTAAATAGTATTTTAATGAAATTTAATTGTTAGATAAAAGTCAAATAAATATTATAAATAATGAGAATTTTGATGAAATTTTGAAATTATAGGAAAAAAATTTTGGAGACCATATTGTTATGAGAAAAGATATGTTATAAAATATATCAATTGGATTTATAAGCCATATAAATGAGAATTAAAATAATAATAATACTAATTTATTAAATATTTTCGAATTTTTAAATAATATATTTACGGTATCTGCGAGAGGGTATATGAATTAATTAGTTCAAAAATTTAAAATTTAAGTAAAAATATTAGTACAAATATATTTATAAATATTATTTAATAATTAAAATAATTTAAAATAGCTTTATTTAAAACTAAAAAAATAATAATTTCCAATTGAAGATGAACAAATAAATTTAACTTAATAATTATTTGAGAAAGAAATTAATGAAGATTTTGATGAAATAATTGACTTAGTAAATAAAGATACTTACAAAACTATGAAAAAAGAGTTTTAAGCTCTTATATAGAATGAATTTAACGAATTAAATGCTTTAAATGATAATCAATAATAATTTTTTTGTTAAAAAATTTTATAAAAAATATATGATGAAAACACATTCGTTATGGATAATTAATTTGTAGATTAACTATATATTTAGAGTAAATGTAAAGAATTATAAGATTAGATAGAAGTTTATTTAAATGAAGCAATAGGCTCCTATAAATGTAATTATATATATATTTATATATTGTTGTCATATTCAAAAATATTATTTATATTATTATGAATATTTATTTATTTAATAAGTTGAATGCCTTGCTTAAACATTTCCTACTCATATAATATAAGAAGTAAATAAATGGCTTGATGTTATAGATTAACAATAAAGTAAGGAAAAATTGCAGATTTAGGCAAAAGTTTTAGAAAAAGATTATATTATAGAAAATTTAACAACTAATTTATAAATTGTGGAAAAGTAAAAAATATTTATATTATAGTATTTATATCATTTATCTTATTTTTTTAACAGGTAAAATGAATAAAATAAAGAAATAATTACAAAATAAACCTCATAAATCAAAGAGCTATCCCAAGAAATATAGAGCTAAAAAAAAATACATGCTAAAGACCAAGAATACCTAAAAAAAGACTTAGCAAATTTGGAAAAAAAAATCGATCGAGCTAAGATTAAAAAAAACGAATAAAAATAGTAAATAAAGAAATTACAAGAAGAAAAATAACTTATTTAAATATAGTTACATTCAAAAGACAAAGAAATAAACGAGCTTAAATACAAAATAAATAAAAATGATATATATTCAGAATACATATCTCTTTAAAAAAAACACAAGGACGCCGAAGGAGGGGTTATTTAAGAATCTGTTAAAGAATTTAAAGAATTGTTGGAATCCTATTAAAATTTGGTAAATAATATTTTAATTAGAAAAAATTAATTTAGTATTTAATAAAAATAATTAAAAATACTATTTTTTATTATTTTAAAGTTGAAGCAAAATAACCAAGCTGATAACACTTCTTAAAATGGAATTTTTATGAATATAGATAGAAAAAGTATTTAAAAAGAAGCAGATTTAGACAAAGAAATAATGGAAATAAGATTATCGAAGCAATAGTATGGATATTTAACTTTACCACTTATGATATATTCATTTAATTTTTTAATTTTAAAGAGAACTCTAAAAAAATTAGGAAGAATTGCAAAAATTAAGATCTTCTTATAATGAAAATCTAGAATAGGAAAAAAAATTAGCTTAATATGAAATAGAGTCTTTAAAAAAAACTATAAAATAATTAGAAAATTAACTTTAAGAAGCTGAAGATCATTTAGTATAAGCTAATAAAAAAATTTAGGAAAATATTGTAAACTTATAAAATAAATAATGTCACTAAAAAATAAATATTAAATTTTAAACAATAAATTAAAATTTTTAAGAATTATTAACAAGAATTGTAAGAATAAAAGAAAATTCATTAATCTCATTCTTATGATCTTGCAACTGCATTTGAAGTTATGGAAGACCATAAAAAATAAATCGAATCAGAAAGAGATTAAAAAGAATAATTAGAAGTAATAATAAATTAAAATTTAAAATAAAATAATTAATTTTTGCAATAAATTTTTGATACTTTTTTTATAAAAATTTATAAAATATAATAATTTTAATAGAATAATATTTTAATAAAAATTTTTAAAATAAAATAGCTTTAAGTTTATAAAATAAGAGGTGAATTAGCAGAATTAACTTCAACTGTAGTCAGATATGATTTAATACTTGAAGAAGCAATAAAATATTCTTAAGGAAAATAAAATAGTTTATTATCTTAGTTATTAACAATGGGTGAATAATAATAAAAAAAGGTCAAAAAGATTTTAAGAGATTCTGGCCTAAAACTTTGATTTATTTATTTAAAAATAAAATAAAAAAAAATTCATTTTATATGTTATTTTTAATTAATTTTATAATTTTTCATTCAATTCGTAACTTATAGATAATATTTAATAAAATTTATTTTACTAATTATTGCAAAAATTTATTCATTAAAACATCCTTATCAAAAATAAAAAATAGGTCATAAAAAATCAAAAAAATATATATAAAAATGGTATCACAACCAAAAAGTATAATTCTAAATAAAAATTTATCCAAGCTTAATTAGACTAACAAACAAAACACTTAAAAAACAAATATTTAATTTTAAGACAGAAATCCATCAAAAATACTAAAATCTCCAAATTAAACATACTAAAATAAAACGAATACAAATAAAAACCTTAGCAAAATATAAAATGATACATTATAATTAACCCTTAAAAATAATACGGTATAAAAATAATAAATCAATAATAAAAGTTCACATTTTAATTATAAAGATAAGGTTCTTATTTAAAAAAAATACGACCCTTTTTACAAAGGTCCAGATCCAAATTTAGTTATAGAAAAAGATAAACTAAGATTTATCGATTCAGAAACTAATCAAAATTAATTATAAAAAATGAATCCTCTAAAATTAAATAAAACTTAGCAAAAATTAATTTAACTAAATGAAGAAATCAGCCATAAAATTTAACAAAAAAAATAATTGATAGAAGAAAAGTATGAAAATGATTATGAATAAATAGAAGCTGATAAAAAAAAATCGGCAAAAGTTAAAAAACAAGAATAAGAAGAAATTTTGGAATAAAAAAAACTAGATTTAGAATAATTTTAACATCTAGAAAATATTATATACAAATATTAACAAGAAAATTAAAATGATTAATAAACAAATATTATCGATAAGTAATAAAGAAAAAACGTTGAAAATAATGATTAAATTTAAAAATATGAACAATTTTTAGAAACTGTTAATAATAAATTAGAAATGAATATATAAAACAAGTAAAAATAAGAACAATTTTAAAAAGATCTTAAAGAAATACTATAAAAATAAACTATTGTATAAGATTATAAAAACTGCATATTAAAACCAGAGATACCCAAAAATATATTTAAAGGTAAATTTTATATATATTTGTTTAATATTAATAATTTTTATAAAAATTAAATAAAAATATAATTATATAAGTACAATTACTTTATATATTTATAAAATTAATTATAATATATAGATGCAGAGGTAATGAAAAATCTTAAATACGTAGATGAAAGTTTTAATGAGGTATAAGAAATTGGTGCAAAATATGATAAAAAAGGATAGATTATTCCTAGGTCAATTATAGGAAAGCCAGACTGGTATATAAATTAATAATAAAGAAATTAAGGTATTAAATTACCCTAAGATTAAACTATAAGTAACTAAACTACATCCAAATAATAAAGGCCACTCTCATCTTGCCCACTTTATTCTGCAAATAATTTCTTAACTAATAAAAATTAAAAAACACAAAACGAGCGAAATTTAAATAAGTAATAGCAAAATTTTATCCTTGATAATAATAATAATGATAAAAAAATTGATGAAAAAAAAATAATACCTATAAAAGGAACAAGGTATGAAAACTTATCATAATAATTTTTATAATAAATATATAAACATTTATATATATCATTCAGTTAATATTAATAATTTTATTTTATTTTTTTAATTAAGAAAATTCATAATAAATCTAAACAGACCCCAAACAGCTGGTCCAAAAGATTTAATTTAATTTTCAAAAACTGGTTAAATAACTCCCTAAACGTAGGGGCCTAATTAAATTCAAAAAAATTAATAATTAAGAAAACAAATTAAAATTTTGGATGCAAATGATATAAATTAAGATTATTCTGATTCTGATAAAGAATTTTCATATATTTTAAAAACTTTAGATTAAAATGGAATTAATTAAGAAATTAATAACGTTAAAAATAGAATCGAATTTAATAAACTAAAAAATGAAATAGCAAATAAAAATCTCCTTAGCCATCTACATAAAGGGGACCAATAGTATATGACCAAAGAAGAAAAAGCTATGCTTAATTATTAAAAAGAGTAAATAAAATAAAATTATTTGTTTATTTATCATAGTTTTTTTTATATATAATTTTAATATATTTATTTAAAATATTTTTAATTTATAATTTGTATAAATATAATTATACATATTTAAAAATTATAGATAAGAAAGAATGAAAAAATTTATAAGTTATGCAAGTAAAAAAATTCAAAGAGATGAATAAAAATCAATATTTGTGTAAAGTCATAATTATAGATCAAAATTAGAAACTGCACAGGCTTTAGAAATAATTTAACCAGATTACATTAAAAATGGAAATAGGTAAATATACAGGACGAAAAAATAATTTTGAGATATAATTTTAAAAATTAATTAAATAATTATTTATTTTTATTTTTTATTTTTTAGATATTGGCAAATGAAATTGAGAGATTTTAAACCAGAAGATGAAAAGTTTAATCTTAACGACCCTGATGCAGTTTAACTGGAAGTTATAAGAAGACCTTATTCAGCTTTAATAAAAAGTAAATTGGAAGGAAACCCGCCTTTTAAAACAGTAAAATTTTATAAGTTTATATAAAAATAAACATATTATTTTTTAATAATTTTTTGTTTTTATTATATTTATTTAAAAATATTTTTATTTAAATTTTTACTAGTTTACTTCTCCATTCATTTTCCAAGATAAATTGAAAGAAAATATAGATAAATTAAACAGAATTAAACATTATGATGATAGGGAAATAGAGCTTTTAGAAATTCATGGTGAAAATAAGTTAAAAAAAGAATTAAAAATTCTAGAAAATACTAAAGAAAGTGATAGCATAATAAATACTATTTAAAATAACACAAAAAAATCTTCGATATCTCATCGTTTATCATAAAATATATAAAAATAAAATTTTTAAACAGATGGTTAATTATATAGAGATAAAACTTAAAAATCATATAACAATTATTTGACAGAAGATCAACAAGTAAAATAAAAAGAAAAAGAAAAAAATACAAATACAAATACAAATACGAATACAAATACAAATATAAACTTCAAAAATACAGATCCAATAAAAATAGACTAAACATACTAATAATTTGACAATAAAGATAAAAATAATAATAAAAAAAAAGTATATAAATTAATAAAAAAGAAAAAAATTGATCAAAATGATGAATTAGATTATTAAATCGAACAAGTAATAGAGTCAAATTGGCAAAAAGAAAGGATTAATCATAAAGGCGCCTTAACATTCAAATAATATTAAATGTAAATTTGATAAAAATATTTATATTTACTTGACTATATATAAAAATACCTATTTATATTTCAGAGTTTATTAAACTATATTATATTTTTTTTATTAATTTTATTCATAATAATTTAAAAATATTATTTAGGTTAATTAATGTTCTAAATTTTAAAAATATATAAAAATAAATTAATTTTAAGATCTTAAAAATTAAATGAAAACAAATAGAATAATATTAATATATATTGATTTCAAATTAAATAATTATAGATCTATAAAATAAATATTTATTATCATTAAAATTTCAATTATACAATCAAATTTGTTTATATTTAGATTGCTAAAATTATTGAAATAGATTTTTTATAATTTGATATATATGTTGTTTATATCTATAATATATCTATAATATAGGTATATTTTTCCTTTTAAAATATTAAAAATTGTTTGATTTATTATATTTAAATTTTTATTAATAATTTTTTCTAGTTATTTTTCGGATTCTAAAAAGAATAAAATTAGATTTATGGCATATAATTTTTCTTTATTCATTTAATATGTTGTATGTTTTTTATATAATAAATTTTCATATGCATTCGGAAAAATCAAGTCTCTTATAAAAATGTTTATCGACAAAAATCCATAAATTAAATTGTATAATTAAATATGAATAAATAGAAATTGAAAAAAATCTGTATAAAATTATATAATAAAATTAATATTTAATAATTTTTCAGTTTAAATATAGACAAATTTGATTGTAAATATCAATTATAAAATTGCAATTTTAATTATAATAAATTAATTGTTTCAGATATTAGTAGCTATTTGATTAGGAGATTGAAAATTATTTAATTTTGAAATAAACAAATATTATTATAATATTTAAATTTTATTTTAATTTTATTAATTATTTTATATATTTATATATTTTTATATATATTTTATTTGTATAAATATTTAATCTTATTTTTTACTAAAAATAAAATATACTAAGTTCAAATTTAATTTTTTTCTTATTTATTTTATTTTTCTATATCCATCTAATTATTACCCTTATTTTTAAAATTATATAATAATTTTACCAATCTCATATCACTAAATAACCCTTATTTTTCCTTTATTACAACTTATTTATGATTTTTATTTTATTTTTATGTATCATCGTGTTAGTTTTTTTTACTTTAATTTTTAATTAAATAAGCTTTATCCTATTAATTTTTTTATTCCTATTATTAATTTTCAATAGTTGAACTAAAATTAATTCTCATTTTAGGAATTTTTTTTGCATTTAAATCAGGAGATTAAACAATATAACCTTATATTTATTATTATTATTCAAATTTTAACATATTAAATTATTTTTCATTTTCATTTGTTTATAAATAATTACCAATAAATTATTTCCCTTAATTTATATAATTTTATTAAATTACACTTTTTTTTTATTCCATTTGATTTCGATCTTAGTTTACCATAAATTAATCAAGTTTCATTTAACCTTTGCTTTCTTATGTATTATTACATTAAACTTTTTATTTTTATTAATAATTCACATTAAAATTAAATTTATTTTAATTATAACTACTATTCTTATTTTTGTTCTTTATATTTTTAAAGGGCATTTTTATTCTTATACTATTTGAATCTTCTTTCTCTACTGATATTTTTGTTTTATTATTTAGATTGGTATTAGTTTAATTATTTTATTCTTTTTTATTAATCTTTTTCTCATAATCTAATTATTATGTATTTAATTTACTTTTAATTTTTATTATTTTTCTTTATTCAATCATAATATTTTGAATTATTTTCTCTTAACATTCTTTATCGCTTTCTTGTGTAGATTTTTATTCTTATGTGGCCTCAAAAATAACATTACAACTTTTAACATCTATATTTAATTCTTAATCATTATAGCTTTTTTCTTCATATTATTAAAAATTTCTTTTTAATTATATTTTTTCGTTTTAAATATCCTCTATCTAGCTTTATACTTAGTCCATATCCTCCTTATTTTTTTCTAATCTTTATTTATGATTTGATGAAAATTCCTTTTATTCGTTACCTAGAAATATTATATAAAAGGTGAAATTAAAAATAAATAATGTATTCAGTAAATTTTTATAGATTACCTTTATACATTTATTCGAGTTATTCCTGTACCTAATTAATATATATTTCCTTTTTTTTAATTTCTATTTCTTTTAATTTTAAATCTTATTTTTATTTTATATATTTTATCAAATCTTACTATTTATCATCTAATTAAACACTTTAGCTTATACTTGCACCATATTTTTTTGGTCTATTTTTACCATATTAATTGGAATACTTTTAATCAAATAAAATTGAATTTTAAGTTGAAATTTATTCTTCACTTAACTCTATACATAATTTTCTATTTAAATCCCTTTATTTCTCCGGATTTTCCATAAAATTTTTATAATTTTCACTTAAACATTCTCTATTTTAATATTATTCCATAAAAAAGTCTAAACCCCTCTACTTAATATGCATTAATGATATCATATAGGAAGAAAATTATACTATATTACTTAGTTTAAATAAATTAATAAAAAATTTGTTTATAAATATAATAATAAATATAATTATAAATATAAAAAACGGTATAATATTTTATTTACTTTATTTTTTCAGCTTTTTTTTATGGGCCTTATAAAACAACTGGTCTTAAAATTCCTGGGCAAATACTCATAACAAACAATTCAATTTCTTCATAATTAGAATGTAAGGAATATGGCACAATCTGTAAACAAAAATACAAAATATAAAATAAAATATTTTTACATATTTATTTCTTTATTTTAAATTATTAATGAATAATTTCTAAAAAAATCAAGAAAATTTCCATATATAATATCTTATTTTATTATTTTTTTACATAATTTCTGTCATCAGGACTAATATATCTAGAGCAATTAGCCCACCCAGTAGCTGTTATTGCTATTGTATTTGGATCATTTTTAAGTCTCTCATTTCTGTCTCCTTTTCTAATAATTTCAATCCAGCCTTCATCTCGATTAGTAGTAAAATAACTAGCATTAAAATCCATACATCTTATAGCTTAAAATCTTTCTTCGTTAACTACGACCAAAGTTTAAAATTTTTCTGCTAAAGAAATAACTAACTCTTCTTTTCCTATAGAATCTATACATATTAACACTCTTTTATTTGGGTTTTTTAAAATTATTTCTATTATCATATTATAAACCTCTTCTCGGGCTGGGAATTTAAAAACTGGATCGCAAAAAGTGTTATCAAAAATTAGTTCATCTATTTAAATAGAACTTTGTTTAGTAGTTTTCTTTTATTCATAATCGGGATATAATATTTTATTTTCATAAAACCATGTCGGACTAAATCTTATGTCTCCTGTATGTAAAATTCTTCCCATATATCCTTCAAATAAAAACATAACAGCACCTTGATTTTATAAAATAATTAATTTAATTTTTATAATTATTTTTTTTCTAAAAACTCAATATTGTATTTTATAAATACACAATTAATTAATTACCAGCACAATGATTGGCATCAAATAAATAAACTGTAATTTCTATATTATTTTCTTCATTTAAAACAATTTTATTAGGCTTATCTAATTCTAATGGAATCTATTTATTTTATAATTAATATAAGTTTATTTTAAAAGTATGTTGTTATTAAATATATAGGTAAATAATATAAATTTATTTTTATTTTTTTACCACTTCCGCTTATAAACCAGGGAATTTATTAAACAAAATTTGTCTGGTAATTCTAGAACAATAAATTTTACCATAATTCCAACCATTACTCATCCCTCCATAATGATCTAAATATACATTTTTTTTAATCTACTTTTTATTTTTAAAAAAAGTTTATTTTATTTTTATTACCTGAATGCATATGTGTTAAAAAGTAAATGTATTTCTGCATCGGGTTTCTTCTGCCATAAGAAAAGTCATCAACAATTATATTTGTAAAATTAATTTAAACCATCTTTATTAATATTTATAAAAATTATAAAATAGAAAATTTCTAATTTCTAATTAGCTAAAAAACTTTTTTATGACTTTATTTTAATTTTATTTTTATTTTTTGTTAAGCTTATTTGTATTATAGTATTAGTAAAAATAACATTTGATAAAAAAAAATTAAATTTTTTATATAATTCTTGTGTACTTAATTTCTATTGAAATTAAAATATACAAAAAAACCTCCAAAAATACATTAAAACCTATTTAAAATATTATTATTATTTAAAATTATATAAATGATTTTTTATATTTTTTATAGATCAATAAGAGTTTTATTTAAAGATAATATAAATAAATGAGATTAAAAAGAAAAAAATTATAATAACTAATATATTTTCTAAAAATTCACTAAGGTTATTCCACATCACTTTTTTATTATTCTTATGTATTCCAAATATTTATTATATAATAAAAAAATTTAGTATTAAAATCACATTTATACAAAAATAAAATGAATACAACAAAATCGAAAAATAGCCCACCTAAAACAATAACTAAATAAAAAATTAAATTTCACGAAAAACTATGTTGCAAAATATTAAAATAAGGACAAATTCCAAGTAAAATTAAAGCCAAATTCGTCTATTTTTTTACTTTTCATTATATAATATCAAAAATTTATAATAATTTCTATAACATAAATTGAAAAATTTTAAAAGCTTTATTTAAAAATAAATTATAGATCATATAGCTTTTATAATGGATGGAAATAGAAGATATGCATAAGAAAAAAAATTAGGTAAAAAATCAGAAGGACATAAAAAAGGATTTGAAAGACTTAAACTGACTTTAGAATGGTGTCTTGAACTCGGGGTAAATATAGTAACCGTTTTCGCTTTTGCAATAGAAAATTTTAATAGGGAATAATAAGAAGTAAGTTTTAAAATTTATTTCTAACTAATTTTATTATATATTTTTTTACATTTATTTAAATTATCTTACCTTAAATCAAAAGGTTGATTTATTAATGGATCTTGCAAAAACAAAGTTAAGAGAAATGGCCAATGAAGGAGAATTTCTAGAATATCACTAGATTAAAGTTAATATTATAGGAGATTTAACTTTATTACCAAAAGATGTTTTAAAAGCAATGGAAGAAATTATGGAAATAACTAAAAATTATAAAAAAATGGAGTTTAATATATGTTTTGCCTATAATAGTTCATTTGAAATAAACTAATCTTTAAAAAAGACCCAAGAAACCTTACAAAAATAAATAAAAGAAAATGATTAATAAAAAAGTGATAATTCTTAAAACGATTTAATAAAAAATAAAGAAAATAATTAAAAAGTAAATGATTCACCATATTAAATATTTTTGAAAAATTTAATGATAAGTTAACCCCCTGATATAATAATAAGAACATCAAATGAAATTAGACTTAGTAATTTTTTAATTGCCTAATCTACGAATAGTCAATTACAGTTTATAAAGGAAAATTGGCCTGAAATTTCTATTTTTTCTATTTTGAGTATTATTATACAATTTTAACTAAATGAAAAAATATTACAAGCTTAAAATTAAAAATTAAAGGATATAATTTATAATATTGCATGAAAATTAATAAAATATTTTATATAATTATTATAATTTTTTTACTCATTAATATATTAATTTAACTTATTGTAATTATTTTTAATTAGTAATTTATTTTTATCAAAATATCTATATTTTTATTAATATTAAAGTGATTTGCATAAAATAGAAGTAAATAAATTTATATTGAATTTAATTAACTAAAATTATATAATAAATAATAATATTGCAAAAAATAAAATTTTAAACAAAAGCAGAATTTATCAGATTGAATAAATTAGTGTAATAAAAGTGGCTAGGATAATATAAGTATTTAATATATACCTGACTATATTTAATATTACTAGAATAATAGATAGACAAATTTAAAATTATCTAAATATTAATATAGGTTATATCATCAAATATATATCTAGAGCGTTATTCTAAAAATAAAAAATATAATTCCAATTAATTAATGATTAATATTTTCCATTAATTTTAAGACGATTTTTAAATTAAATAAAAAAATATTAATTTTTAAAAAAATAATAAATTTAAAATGAGCTTCACATATTTTATTGTTCTCAAATATTGATGAATTAATAAAAAAGACAGTAAAAAATAATGAAATATAACAATTTATTTAAATATACTGATTTAAACAAAATTAAAACATTTTATTAATTTTTTAAGTTTAAAAAGCAATTCATTCTAAATATTTGATTCAGCAAATAATTTTACTAATTATTTATTTTTTTCAAATTATAAGTTTTAATTATTTATGTATTTTTTTTAGTAATATTATAATATACAATATATTTATAATTTTTAGATAGAAATTAATTACTGAACTGTTCACTAAGTGAATTTTAAAGCATTGCAAATGACAAAAAAAATAATAAAATAAAAACTAAAAATATTATTTTATAGATAACTATTTATCAAAATTAAATATTTTAAAATAATTAATAATTTTTAAATTTTATATCTGAGATTAATATTAATTATATATTTTTTATATTTTAAATAAGATAAATAAAATATTTTATATTTAATTATCTATTTTAATAATTTATCCTTTTTTATCACTTTTCTTATAAAAAAATAAAATTTATTAAATTAAAAAAAAATAGAAATAATAAAAAGTTATGTAATTCTTAATTAGAAATTTTTTAAAGTTAGAGTTTTATAAAATATCCATTTTATTTTCAATAAATTGAAAAATATAATCTATCTTACTTTAATATACTTTTAATTCACTAAATTAATTAATAATTAAATTATATATTAGAATTTTTCAAAAAATTATATTATTAATAATTTTATTATGTACTATTTAAAGCGAAATTGAATTACATTATTATAAATTTTATTTATTTTTATTTTGGATAAATAATAGATAGCAAACAAAATTATTTTCTTACCAGCTTGCAAGAGTTATTTCTTAATTTATGATACAAATTTACTTTACCTTTTGGAATTTATAGTTAATAAAAATAATATTAAATTTTAGTATATATTTATAAAAATGGTTATATATCTTAAATCCTAAAATTTGGGTTTATTATAAAAGTGTTTAATTATCAGATTTATTTTCCAGGATGAAAATTTTTTAAAAATTCTGCTAAGATATATTTATAAATAATTTTTTTTTTAGGGAGGAACTGCTCTGAAACTAATATATATATATGTTTAACTTATCTTAATTAATTTCGAAAATTCAATTATATATAGTCTTTTTGTATAAATTTTTAAATTAAATTTTATTAGCTAATAATAAAGAATTATGATCATTGCTATACTGCTATAAAAGACTTAATAAAAATTTTAAGTTAATATTTTTAAATTAAAGGTTATCTATTATATTAATTTTTCAATTTCTGTTTAAATATTATTATATTTTTTGTTCTGATAAATGAGGACCTTTATAATTAAAACTGATTATTAATTTTAAAATTAATTAGAATTCATATTCATATTTATTTTTTTCAATTTACCATAAAATTGGGAAATTAAATTTTAAATAACAAAAACTATCTAATTAAATACAATGCAAATTTTAAATATTTTTATTAATTTACTAATTAATAAAATCACTAGTAATACTAAAAATGAACTAACTTATCAAAAATAATAAATTAATAAAACTCTATTGATAATTTAACTGGTTTAAAAGTAATAATGAATACTAAATCTCTATAAAATTATTTTTTTTGTATTTATATAATTAAAATAAAGTTAAAAAAATATTGAATATTTTAGGAATAAAATTTAAATTTTCATGTTTGAAAAAAAAATATTTTAAAAAAATGTCTATCTCATATCATTTTTAATTTTTATTTTTTATATAATACCCAATTGGGTGCATAATTTATAGTTTTATCAAATGAATCTTATTACATTCATATAGCTAATTATTAATTACTGAGAATTAACGTTTTTTAATTATTTGTAAATCTATTCTATTTTACCAAGAATTTTATATAAAAAGATCATGTAATTATAAGGAAATTATTTTGTACAAAAAAAAATAAATTAATTAAAATAAATTTTCATATTGTTTACCTTATACTTTGAGTATATCTTTGTTATTTGAGTATTAACTTGTTACATCTTAATTAAGAATATTTTAAAATTACTGTTTAAAACTCTAATTTTAGAAATTTATCATTTAAAAATTTCTTTTTTACTTATAATTTTATAATTAGTGATATATTAAATTTAATTTACTATGAATAAGACAAAAAATAAATATATTGTTACCTGATTCGAGAAATATTTCTATCAGACTTATTTAAAAAACTAAATACTTTAAAAACTTATAAAATAAACCAAACAAATATCAAGCTTAAGTATAAACACCAAAAAAATAAAATTTAGATTAAAAAAATAAAAAATAAAAAAAAAACAAAAATAAAAATAAAAAAAAAATTTTAGACATTTTAATTTCTGTCTTAAATATTCATAGTAACATAATTTAAATATTGCAAAGCCAAAATCATTAATAATACCATAAATATTAAAAATATAGCTTAAATTACTACATATGGATCATTTAAATTCATATAATGATTATCAATTTTTTTATGCGACAACATCTTAATAGGTAAAAAATGTTATATATTTTTATAACTATTTATAATTAATATTTTAGAATTAAATGATTTCAAAAAAATGAATAAATTAATCTAAATTAATTTTTTTAAAATAAAAATTTAATTAAAATAGAATCATGTAAAAAGCTTTTAAATTTGATATTCTTTTATATTTATTGCAAATTAGAAAAAAAGAAACCTTAAATAAAAAATAATACAAATAATTAGATAAAATAATAACTTTTAAAATAATAATTTTTTATGAAAATTGTAGAAATTGTATTTATAGTCTTTCTTTAATTTATTTTTTACTATAAAAATTAAAAAAGAAAATAATGATTATATTTTTTGAAATAAATTTATCATTCTCTAATTTTGTAACTGTGTTAAAATTTTCCCTCAATTATTTTTATATTTTTTATTAAACAAGCCATTTCGAAATTAAACAAAAATTTCATTTTAAATTTATTTACTTATTAATTGATACAAATTTAAATTTTATAATTAATTTTTATTGTTAAAAGATAAAATGCAACTAATAAGACATTATTTAAAATGATATGTGGGAAGAAAATTCTTATAACTAAACAGATGATTTATTCTGTAATGTAAATAAGTAAATATAAAAAAATAATGAATATACAAATAATCTAGTAAAGTAAGGCTGTAATGATCTACATATATAAAAATATTCTTAAAATTATAGTCATAACAATATGCATAATAATAACTATAATTCCCAATTCTAAGAAAAGGAATAATATTAATCTCCTATTCATCAAAAAAGTCTTGAATAAATGTAAATTACTAGCTATCCTTAATCTGCATCAAATTAAATTCATTTTCCGCAATAAATATAAAATTTTAGCTAAAAATGTAATTATAATAACGCTAATAATTAAACATAGACAATTAATAATTAAAGTGAATATACATGTAATATCCATCCTTTTTCATAAAATAATAATTTCTTAAACTACTAAAAATCGGAATCTTTATTTTCTTAAATTGAAAATGAACAGAATAATTTGTAGGCACTACAAATGGAAAAAAATTTTAATTAAGAAATGTAATAGTATAATTTTTAAAATTCACCAAACATAACAAATAATGAAATATAAGAAAAGAACACAAATATAAAAAATCAAAAATATTCTTAAATTTAATTAGAATTCTAATCATAAAATGAAATTTAATAACAAAATTAAAGTATATACCATAATGAACCTTAAAATTAAAAATTAAATTAAGACACTAATTAAGACAATTACTTAGAATTGAATTTTCTTCAATAAGGCTTCATTAATTAGAATTTTAAGCATTTTTTCACTAAATTGCCTTCTTAAAACAAACAAAAATTAGTTCTTTAATAATAAGAAGAAGAATTTTATGAAAAATAACATAAAAAAGTTAATAATGAATTATTAATTAAAGAAGAAAGTGAACATTTATTATCTTAACAAGAATTAAAACACTTTTAATTTTAAAAATCTATAAACCATTATTAGTTTGATAATAGTAGTAATAATATCAGTAACATTAATAATTAAGCCTCAAATGATTATATACATTTCAGTGACTAGTATTAATAATAAAATTAGGAAAACGAAAATGACTGTTAAAGCTAAAGGTAAATTAATATTAAGAAATCTAATAATAAGGTTTTATCAAAAACATAATAAAAATAATTATTATAATAAGAAAAATTTATGGCAAAAAATGATTAGGAGTCTTAAAATATTTTTTTAAATCAAGAAAAAAAATTTCCGATTTTTAATTTAAATCACGTCTGTTAATCTAAAGAAGATCAAAAAATACATGAAAGAAATAAATCTAATTTCAATTTCAATAATAATAATAACAACAATTAAAATATATAAAAAATTCCTTCATAAGATTTTTAATAACTATAAAACTCTAAAAATTATTAGTAGTAATAAAATCAAAAACGAAAAACAAGTAGCAATCTATATTAATAATAGTAACAATTAAAACAAAAAGTGAATTAAACAAATTTAAACTTGGATTTTCTTTAAAATTTACAACCAGAATAAATTGCCTTTCCAATCATTACTCAGTCTTGGCTCGATTAATAAATAAATGACATATAATAAGAACAATTTTTCTACCTTGAAAATTTGTAAAAAAATAATTAAAAATAAGAATAAAACATTCAGTATTAAGAACCAAAATAGGAAACAGACTAAAATAAAATCTGTATATAAAAATTTTAAGATAATAAGTTTGATTATTAATAATATGAACCAAATTAGGGTTAAAATTAAGAAAAATCTAATAATTAATTTATTTTAAATACTGTTTAAAAATAAAGTATTAATAATTCAGATGATTCTAAAATAGTTAACCTAAATAATAATAATTCTAATTTTTAAGATGAAGAAGATAATTCTTAATAAAATTAGACTTATTTAAATTGCAATTAAAGAGAAATTTAAAATTATCATTCTCAAAGTAAATAATAATTCTTAATTTTTTTTTTTATTTAAAAAAAATGTTATACAAATTTTTATTTTATTTTTTTATTTTTTTTTTGGATTATATTTATTAAAATACTAAAAGTAGGGTATAATTTAATTACTTTTTATCATTATTAGCCTGTCATAAATATAAAATTTGATTGTTTTATGATAAATATTTTTAATTAAGCCTATTAATAAAAATAAAACTACTAATAAATTTTTAAATAAAATTACTTATCAATTAATTTTTCAAAAGGTTTTTAATCTGAAATGAACACTACAATTTTATCATAAAATTAAGCTTCAAATATAATGACAACATATGTCAATTAGAATGATTTAAATGAAGTCTCCTAATCCTAATAAAATTAAGAAAATATTAATTCTTATTAAATTATGTCTTTAACTTAAGAAAGTTAGGCCTAAAATAAAAATAACAATGAAGAATTATCCACAATTTACAATATTAATAGCTACGATGAATAATTAGAATCTATTGGAGGATCTGATACATTAGATAATTCAGGTAAATCTAAGTCTTCAACCTAATATCAAACTAATCTAGAAATGAAAAAGTCAGAACAAGAATAAAAATAAATGAATTAATCTTAAATCTATTTATAATAATAAGATCCCTTCTATAATTAATCAAATCATATAAGTTTTCAATAAAAAATTGAAGAAGAAAGTTTTTCTTAAAAATAATCGTATGTTAAAAAAAATGGAGTGAGATCTAAAGGCAATTAAAATTTAAACCCATTTTCACCTAAATAACTAAGTTTTGCCATGTAATTTAGTCAAGACATCAACAGACATGTAATATTAAAAACACTAGATCCAAGTTTAAAATTCGAATAAAGAAAATAAATATACAAATAACTAAGAGAAAAAATGGGTAATAAATAATTTTAAAACACAGAATAATCTGTAAGAATGTTTCAAATGATGATTAAAAATTTAGTAAAAACCTAAAAACAATTATTAATTATAATTATGAAATTAAAAAAAATTGTGGAAGTTCCTTCCTCAAAAAATAATGTCAGAGAAGTAGGAAAAAGAATTGCCGGATTTATTGGTCTAGAATTATTAATTCAGTTAATTTATAAAGATGCAAATTTATTATCTAAATTCAGCTCAAATGATTTTAATTTAGAAGGAAAATTAGAATTTGAAAATCTATTTGATTTAGAAATTAATTATAAAAACTAATTTATCGATTATTTGGTTCCTTGTCATGTATATAAAAATAGAATATAACTAGATAAATAATAACTTAAAAATATAATGTGTGTAGACAAAAAATAAGTATAAAAAAAAAGAAAATTGGTTTAATTGAAATGAATTTAATAATATTAATAAAAATTTTTTTTTATTGATATATTAATTTATTAAATATAAAAATTATAATATATAATTAATAAAAATAGTAATTTATTTTTGTTTGATCACATTTTTACATTATGAATATTATAATTTATAACAAATATTAAATAATATTATATAAAAGTGTTATATTAAAAAGTTAGTAAGATGTAAAAATATTTTACTTTAATAAATTCTCTTTATATATATTATTCGTTTGATAAATTATAAAATATATACAATTATCTAATTCTTCTAATAAATATTATTTTTTACATATAGCTTAAATTTTTCTAACAATAATATTTTAAACTATAACTTATAATACAATACATCTTATTCAGTAATTTAATAGAATTTCAGTATATTTTAAAAAAATAAGTAATTATATTTATAAAATATATCTTACATTAATTTTTACTGAACTCAACATATTTTATTTTAATTTAACTTATAAAACTATTCATCATTAAAAGATAAAGTATCAAAATAGCTATACTTATGCATATATTTAAAGATAATTTATTTACCTATTTTTTTAGGAATTAATTAAAACACTTATTAAAGAATTTTTCATTAGTTAGATATATTTATATAAAAAATTTAGAAATTTTTACTTATAAAATTAGTCTAAATAGTTTTAAAAAAGTTATAGCTACTGATATAAATTGTAAAAATTCATCTATTTATATTAAATCCTATAAAAAATAATAACATCCTTTTTCATCTAATTAATAAAATATGGCTAATTTTATTTTTCAGTAATATACTAACTATAAAATAAAAAATAATAATTTTTATAGTTTATATTTATATTAGCGTATTTTTTTTTTAATATTATTAATAATTTTTTCTAATTAAAACATATTTATTATTTTATTATATGTATGTATATTTTTGTTACTAAAAATCACTAAAGAATATATAATATTAAATTTTATTACTTTGGTAAAACAATATAAAAATTACGATATCTTTTTTGCTTTTTGCTTTTCATCTTTAGATAAATTTTAATATTTTCTCAATAAAATTTATAATCTAATATATAATGTATAGTTTCATTCTTAAATAAATATTTACTTTTACAAAATATAAATATTTATATTCAGTAAATATATTATTTAAAAAATATAGAGTTTTTTAAAATAGTTTTCATTTATTTTTCGATTAAATACGCTTGATGTATAATTATTTTTCAAAGGTATTCTGTATTTCATTTATTTTACTAAAGGGGACGACCCTTGCCATTATTGAGTTATTAAAATTCTGATCTTTAAAGAATATATTTATGGACGGAGTTTTCAAAAATGTATGTTTAAGGTTCGTATCTCTCGTATATTAAGTGTATATGTCATTTTAAAATTGATAAAAATTTGAAAAATTGCACTTAGAAAATCAGTTTGTAAAAAAATAAACTGTAACAAATACTGTAAAAGACCTATATTAAGCCACACGATTTACGGATAAGATAATCTTAATTAATCATATACCTTAAGTATTTATACTAATATCATGAAACTTTAAAAAACCCAAATATAATAATTAACAATAAATTTTGGCTTTGATTATGAATTTTACAATTAAAATAATTATAATCTTAAATACTATTTATAACAAATATAACTAATATAAATTTTTATTTAAAAGATCATATTGTTTTAATAAAAGAAAAAACCAAATTAGCTTATTTATTTATTGGATAATAAAATATATAAATATGTTATATTATATGCAAGAACTTTATAATAAATATAGATTATTTGCTTTTAATAAAATTTTTGAAATATGTTTTGCATATTTGATAATATATCGAATTATTTTAATAGAAATAATTTTAAATTAATTATTTAATCTTAATTTAATTTCTATTATAATGTTTTATTTAATTATTTAATATATTAAACAAAAGATATACAATTATAAATTATAAAAGGTATATTTAAAATTTATAACAAAAATTTACTTTTAACTATTCTATTATACATAAAATTTATAAATATTCAATTTTATATCTAATTTAGAAAAAAGTTATTTTTACAAATATATCTCCTATATATATATAAATGGTATTTTAATAAATTATAATGTTTTTTTAATACGTATTATTTTTATTTATATTAGGTTTAAATCCTATTTTCTTCTATAAAAAATTATTTAAATATTTTATATATAATTATCACCTTTTAAGAAACTTCTATGTTATTTAAAATATAATTATAACATGATTTTGATATTTCTTTAGGTAGTCTGATGAAATACTATTAATTTATTTAGTAGTAATTTAAAATTACATTATATATGTATAACATTATTTGACTAAAAAGACTTTTAAATTAGATATTATTAAATTTATATTTAGTATTTATTCAAACTTAAATAAAACATAAAAAACTAATATTACTTATATTTTTATGTAAGAATATCTTTATATTATTACTTCAAATATTAATAATTAGAAATTAATGAAATACGTTTTCATTAGCAATATAAATAAAACCCTAAAATACTTCCAATATAAAAATGATTTATTAGTCTATTCCACATTATTATTTCAAATCTAGGAGCTAAATTATTTTTTTTTAAATTTATAATGTTTTGTAAAAAATATTGTCACTTAAAAGTAAAAATATTTGTCATTATAATTAAACCAAAAATTTAATTACAGATTATTATTATTAATTTTCTATTAACAAAAATTTATATTATGTATAGAATTATAAATAATTATTCTAGTAGATATTTACGTTTATTATTTTTAATAAAGAAATAAATATAATTTTATTTATAAATTTATAAAAATAGCCATGAAAATTGTAATATAAATTTAATAATACAGTATTTTGTATTATTCTTACAGTATTATAGTTTTTTTAATTTAATTAATTTTATTCAATTATTATATATGTGATATATTTTGTCACTGATTATAAAGAATTAAGGTGATCACCTTATAACTAATTAATTAAATTACTTTCAATTTGAAAAATTAATAAAAAATTTACTTATTAATAAATAAAATATAAAAAACTAATTAATAAAATAAATATGACCAACATGAAAACTATAAGAAAAAGCAACTATCTAGACGAAGAAAATATGGATTAAAATGATTTTACATATAATTTGAAGAAACTTTAAAACAAAACAAATATGGATAAGATGAAAACATACAATAATTTAAAAATCTACAAAACTAATTACAAAATAGGTGGATAAAAAATAGATTAATAGGACAATCCCCAAATCGAAAATCAAAATAAAGAAACAAATAATTATAAAAAAACGATAAATATTATAAATTCTCATATTTCAAGCAAATACAAAATTTACACTGACGATTAATCATCTAGTTTAAGTGAAGAAAAGAAAACTGAATGCACTACTTAAAGTAATTATGAGTCAGATTAAGCAAATAACTTCGATATGAATAATGGGAATCAAAGTTTTATTGATAATTTATCTTTGATTGAAGATGGTCAAAATGGTTGCAGAAACTCTAGAATTGTGAATAAAGATGATGATTATTATTTTTAAATTGAATCATCTTTAAGATAACACTCATTAAATAAAAGACATCCTTAATAAATCTTGTTTAAATAACAAAAATAAAGGTCAAATTCTTTTCCAACTACTGAAAATACGACAGAAAGAAAAAACATGAATGTTAATTAAGTATTAAAAAAGAAAAAGAAAAAAATTTCAAAATAAAATAAACAACAAATTCAATCATTAAATGATTCAAAATAATAGAAAAATATCAAGTAATTAACAGAATAGTAGTAACAACATTTAAAAAGAAAAGATGAATAAGTTAATGAATTAAATAATATATTTGAAAAATTTAAAATATGTGATGAAGAATATAATGAGGAGCCTAATAATAAAAATAATTCAAATTAAATTTTTTTACATTAAAATTCAACTGATAATAATTAATAAGAAGGCATAAACTCATTTCATACATTAGAAAATTCTTAAGTTATTAATAAAAATTTAAATGGATTTAGTGAATAAAATGATAAATTATATTTAGAATATGAAGAAATTGAAGAATAATATATATAAGTTAAAGATAGCTAATAAGATACCGAAAAAGATAATAACTAATCAAATAATTTATTTATAATGTAAATTACTAATAATAGCTAAATTTTGGCTAATGTACAAGAAGTGAATTGATTTGATTATAATAATTAAATGAAAAGTAATTTATATAAAGATATAGTTTGTTAAAAAAAAATCTATTTTATGATAAAAATAGTAATAAAATAAAATAATAATATTAATAAAATAATCTAACTTTAATAATATTTATATCAATAATATATATGAAATAAAATAATATTGTAATTTAAAAATTTATATCTAATTTATTTAAATTTGTTCTTTTTAATCATTTTTATTAACATATAACTAATATTTTATGATTATCATTATTAATGCTTAACAAATTTGCTAAGATATATAATATTATAATTTAATAAAAAAATATAATATTTTGTATTTTAAACTAAAGTTTATTATTACACATTCATGCAAACAATACCATTTTTATTTCAGTAATATATATTAATGAAAATATAGTATAGTTTAAGACAGACTTATTATTATAGTATTTGTATTATTTTTAAATTTATAATTAATAAATATAGTATATTGAGTTAATAATAAAACTAAATAGTTTTTGGTTCCTTTTGTTTATATTATTACTTATTTATATGGTACTTATTTGTTAATATGTTTATTTAATTAATTTTAAAGCTTTAATTTTATTTGATTGATTGATTAATTGATTAATTAAATAATTAATTAAAATACTTAAATTTTTTAATATTTTCCATTACCAATAAATCACATCTATATAAATATTATATTAATAATTTATTAATTAATTAGTAACTTTAATATAAATGTCTTAAATTCTCAAAAAGGCTGCCAAATATTAAAGAATTTCTCCTATCAGATATGAAGGAGAAGCTCATTTACATGATCCTTATATTCCTGCCCCTTAAATTTTAAAACCCCCTGCACCAAGATAAGATAAAAATGATGACGACATCACTGATTTCCCTACCTACAAAAATGTTCCCATTATGGAATCTATTCCTTATAGAGTAATAAAATAAAAATAGTGCAAATTTTAAAAATTCAACAAATAGCATATAACAAAATTAATATATATATTTTAATTAATAATAAAAGCTATCTTTATATTTAAATTTTAAATTTAGGAAGGATAATATAGACCTCCTAGTATTCCCTTCATCGGAGGTTTTTGTAAGCATTTATTTTAATAATAAATAGAAAAATTATAGAAGTAGCTTGGCAAATAAAATAAATAACAACACAAGTTTAAAAACATTTTAAATAGCATTACAAAAACAAATAACAAATATATGGATTTTTAAAATAAATAATAGAATTAATAAACTAAAATATAGGAAATTGATAACCGGCTTAAACATCTAATTTTTAAATTAATAAAATAAATTAAAAAAAGTAGAATTAAATCATATCTTAAACAACTAAAATATAACAAAATTACAAAAATTAAAAGCTACTTCTATTTTAATTCGAAATTATTTGACAAATAAATTAATTCATAATATGATTTAATAATATTTTTTTTTTGTTAATATTTTTTTTTATTAGACCCCTACAATATGTATTTATAATAAGGAAAAGTTTATTCTTGGTGCGCTTGTGGAATTTCTTAAAATTCTCCTTGGTGTGATTCTTTATGTAATTATACTGTTACAAGGTAAATATTTTTGGCATTATAAGCATATAATTAAAAATTAGGTCCTTATATATAAATAAAAGATTTCTAAAATTTAAACAATAAATTATAAAATAAAAATAAATATATGTACTTAAAAATATAATAACATTTACATTTATGCAAAAATCAATAAACCAATATTAATTAACATTATATATTTAAATGCAAAAAAAATAAATATTTATAACTTTATTCATTTTCAATTGCAATATTTTTTTATAAACATAATTGAGTAGATAAATTATTATTAAATAAATAAAATAAATACTACTTTTTCATCAAATAATATATATTTATACTTTTTTTAACAATTTTATTATTTAATATAGAAATAGACCCGTTTAATTCAATGTAAGTACCGCAGGATATTATAAAATTTGTACTTGTAAATTTTCTGCTGATGCTCCTTTCTGTAATGGAACTCACAAACTTTTAGTAAGATATCATCATTAAACTCACAGAGGTTTTGCTGAAATTTAGGGAGAAATTTTCTTCTTTGTCGGTTGGGCCTATATTTTATGGAATTTCTATACCTGATTGTGGTTTTTAAAGACATAGAAATTTGTATTAACAAAATATAATAATTTAAAAATAAAAAATTAATAGTAATAAATATAGTAAAGAATAAGATATTAATAAAATATTAAATTATTATATAATTTTTAAATTTTATATAAAGAAACTTAAAATATATTACCAAATTTATAAAGAACGATAAAAATCCGAATTAAAAAATATACTATAAAACTTTTATTTCTTTCTCATAAAAACAAATTTAATTATAATAATAAATCTTTTTTATTAATACTATATTAGTAATACCAAATAAAATATGCTATATTCTTATTATTCTAATTTTTGAAAAAACAATTAAAATCCAACCCAATACACATATAAACTAATTAAAAAGGGTATATAAGTTTAATTATTTTTTTAAATATGATATCACAAAAAATACTGGGAATAGGTACAGATATTACTAGTGTAAGTAGAATGAAATAAATATTATAAAAATCATACAAATAAAGATTTTTAGTAAAAACCTTAAACCCAATTGAAATTGAATAAATTGAAAAAAAATCAAATATTGATTTATAAGCCCAGTTTTTAGCTTCACGTTGGGCTTTTAAAGAAGCTGTGGTAAAAGCTACCGGTAGAGTAGATTTGGTATATCCCTAAATGTATTTAGAAAAAAATGAACTAAGTAATATAATATTTAATTTTCGTATTTATGAAAATCATATTAAAATATAAATACCTTAAAAAATAATCATTAATAAATTTATTTTATAGTTTAATATATTTAAATCTGTATTATAAAATAAATTTAATTTTTACATAGAAAATTTAATAGTATATTTTGATTTAAATTTTATTTATAAAAAATAAAATTTATAATTTTAATTATTTTTTAAAAGAGTAACCATACATAAAATTTATAGAAGATAATACAGATATTATTTATAATTAGTTAAATATATCAGGAACTCATGTTTCAATATCCCATGAAGATGAGTATTCAGTTGCTTTTGTCTTAATATATCAAAATATATAATAATAAAATTAAAATTAAAGTTGACATTAATGATAAATATAATTTTCATACTTGAATTTAAGCTTGATAGAGGGTAACAAATATCATAATATTTTGAAAAAGCTGATTAGATCAAATAAAATTTTTAAAAATAATTTATTTTGTATACTATTATATATAAAAAAAGCTAATTTACAATGTATAAATAAAAAGATTTGTTAAAAATTAGTTATATTTTTTATTAATTATATTAATACTTATTTTCTACTAAATTTTGATAAATTAATGGCTTTATTATTAAAAATTCATCCATATTTATAAAAAAATATTATTCCCAAATTAATCAGATTAATTAAAATAAAATAAAAATAAAAATAAAAAAATAGAAAAATTGCCAAACAATCTCACAAATAAAAAACTATAAATGTCTAATGTATTATTAAATTATTATAAAATTATATTAAAATATAATTAATATTATTATCTTATCTTATAAAATATATTATACTTAGAGAATAAACATAGACAATTACGATATACATTCAGGAAATTTAATAAATAGGTATAATTAATATATATTCAATTTTTAAAATTTATAATTTCATTTAATATTTATTTAATAAAAATATCATATAATTTTTATATAAAATATTAATAATTTTAAAAAAATTTAAGCCCTAGATCTGTTTAGGGATTGTAATAGGCTGGTTTTAGTTCTTTTGAACTAGTTATGCCAAAAGGTGCAATTTTAAAACAAAAATTCTAATCTTAATAAAGTTTTAAAAATCTTGAAGAGTATTAAAATTATTTACAAGAAATAATATAAAAAAAACTGAGGTTAGGTTAAATGGTAAATATTAAAAATTGAATTAATGCTGAAACAAAAATATTAAAAATAATTTATCTTATATACATATTTACCTTGCGTAAAATTTAATAAATTTTCTAATTTAATAAAATATTTTAAATATCTATCAAATTCTAAAGGTTATAAAAGAATTATAATATATTAATTTTTAGTTTTACTTTAAATTAAATTATAAATTTATAATATAAGCCAATTTTTAAAAATTTTAGAAAAGATAAGAAATCATAGATAAGAATAAAATGAGTAGAACACTTACAACTGGCTTATAAAGTACGGGAAATTTATCTCATTCAAGTTCTTATTTATCTCCCAAAGCAAAATTGACACAAAGTTAAAATTTTTAAAATAACGCTATGGTTTAAAGAGAAAAATAAATTTTCGAAGCAATGTAGAAACGATAGGTATTTATTTTTATGAAATTATCTAATTGTATATTAAAATTAACTAAAATAAATGTAAGTTTTAAATGTAAATAATTAATATATATATTTTTGATTCTTGATTTATTAAATAGAAAGCAGAAATACAACTTATGTTAGAAAACGAAAAAAAAATGTGGGAATTAAGATAAAAAAATGAAGAAAAAATGCATAAATTAAGATAAAAAGAATTAGAAAGAATTTAATAAATTGAAATTAAAAAAAAGGAAAATGAATAAAAATAATTAAAAATAGAGCAATAAAAAAGAGAATAAGAAAGAAAATAATAAATTGAGGCAAAAATTATGAAAAATGAAGCCTTTTAAAGAGTAAATTTCTATTTTAATTTTTATGTGCTTTTTATATTATTTCTAAAATATGTTATTATAAATATTTTATTTTTAAAAAAAGGAAAAGTTAATCCAATAAAGATTATAAGAAAAAGAGGAAGAAATTAGAAAAAAGGCTTAAGAACAAGAAAAAAGTGCTGAAAAAAAAAGATAGGCCTCTATTCAAAGATTCAAGTAAATTGAATAATAAAAATAGCTTGAAGTTAAATTAACTTAATAAAAACTTGAAGAAAAGGAAAAAAAGAGATTATAAACAGCTTCCATGGAAAAAGCTAAACGTGAATAAAAAGCTGAACAAAAAAAATAAATCCATTAATAAAGGTAATATAATATATTATTTTATCATTAATTAATTAATTTATTTATTTATTTTTATATAAATTTTAAAATAAATAATTTCTTTACTTTTTATATTTTTAGGTTAAAATCAAGTTAAATTTATTATAGAAATCATTTAAAATAAATCAGATAAGAATATGAATAAAAAGAAGAAGTAAATCAAAAATTAAAAGAAGATTTTTTATAAAAGTAACAGAAATAGTTTGAGTTAAAATAGTAATAATCTTTGAATAAATAGTTGAAAATAGAGTCTATAAGAAAATAATAAGAAAAAGTATGCAAAATATTTTTGTTAAATATCTTTTGAATACAATTTTATTTTTTTAGTAAATATTTAGTTAAATATTTTATTTTAGTAATTTGAAAACTATAGAAAAAAGTTTTTTTAGAACTAACAATAAAGGATTTAAAAAGTCGAATAAGTAAAATAAGAATAAGGAGATATATGGGAATAAAGATAGAAAAAAAATTAAGAACATTAACAACATGTTAAATTAGTTGTTTCAAAAAGTATGCTTTTAGATCAGTAACTAAAAATAAAGATTTTTTTTACTTTATTTTAATGTATACGCTATAATACATATAAAATTATAAAAAAATTTATTTAATAGGCACAGAAGAAACAAAATAAGAGACTAACTTTAACAACAAGAAGATAGACATATTCAAATGCAAGAAAAACTTAAAAACTAGCAATAAATTAAGCGAATTCAAAAGCAATAAAAAGAAATTTAAATAAAAAAAAATATATCTCTCAATGAATTACAAATTTAGGAAAAAAAGAAAAAAATAAAAGAAAAATTTTTGTAAGATTAACAAAGAATAGAACAAATTTAAGCCCAACAAGCAGAATTCATGGAAAGAAAGTCTATCATGGCCAAACAACTGGCTTTGGAAAAAGAAAAATTATTATAAAAATTCGAAAATTAAAGAAAAAAATAAAAGGTATCAATTCCTATTAATGGTAATTAATCTTGATATTATTATAATATATTTTAAAATATAATACCCTACTTTTATTTAAATATTTTATTTTCGATAAATTATACATTTAATAAAATAATTATATTAATATTTTAATTTATATATATATAAAGTTTTGTTAGTACTTTTATAGTAGAAATTGATTCAATTTATTTATTTTATTATATGGAATTAAAATATAGTATAGGTTAAAAATTTTATTCGAGTTAGCATTATTATATTTGTAATTTTTATAATCTATATAATTATATTAAATTACAAATTAAGCAAAAAAACAACATATTATTTTGAAAGGTATTTTATGATATTTATCTAATATAAATAAAGTGCTTCAATTTTAATATTTTTTTTATTATTATCAATTTACTCATCTTAATTATCAAATAAAGATATATACCATTTAGTGGTAAAAAATTGATCAATAATAATTTTTATTTTTTTATTTATAAAACTTTCACAAATATTTCAATTATCTCACTTATAATAAAATATATACATTTTATTTCTTAAATAAATTCATAAATTAGTAATCAAATAAAAATAAAAAATAAAAATAAAATAATAGAAAAAACAATAATATAATATGGGAAACGAATAAGCAAGAGTAGGAGGTAAGTAAGTCAAATTTGTCGCCAACTAGGTTCATTAATATTTGGGAAATGTTTAGGTTTATAAAACCAAATTAAGATCTAGATAAATCGCTTCGGTTGCTGGAAAAGAAGGAAATAAATTCGATATTTATGACCATACTTCACTTACTCATCCAAACTTAATAAATTTGTTAACTTATGACTCAGGTATTTTAAAATTTTAAACATTTATTTAAAAAAACTTAAGACCTTTTAATTATATTTATTTTATAACCTATCATATTTGTCTACCAAAAAATAAAAAACTATTTATTAAGTAGAATATATTAAATAAATTATTAATTTTGATAAAATTTAATTAATTATTTATTTACTATATGACATACAGATTTACAAGAATTAATGGGTTTAAGAAGCAGTTAAGCCAGATTTTATTTTGATCTTTATCATACTACCTTAAGAGATGTCATTAACCAAAGAAAAGTTGATGGACTAAGATTTTGTGTTTATGAAATTCAAAGACTTTTAACTGATATTCTTTCTGTACTTTCTCATTTTGAAACTAAATAATAAGATGTAGCTCACTGGAACATTAGTCCCGAGTCAATTTTTTACGATTAATCTGAAAAATGTTTCAAAGTTTATGATAATGAAATTATTTAGGGTTAGATGGCATCTTTCTATAACCACTTTTAAATAAGAAGATCTTTAAGAAATAGCGAATCCAAAAAATACTCAATTGATAATTACATAACTCCTGAAATTGCTCAGGCCCTTTATAATACTTCAAGATATGACCATTTGTCTGAAGTTACCATTTCGAAAAGAGATTAAGAAATTTTACTATCCAACAAACACAAATTAGATATTTATTAATTAGGTTTAACTTTATTAGAAACAGTAACTTATCTCCCCTCAAGTGAACTATATAACACTGAAGATTTTACAATCAATACATAAGAATTAGAAAGAAGAATAAAAATTTTCGGTAATTTAATTGGCCACGAACTCGAACCCTTAATAAGAAAAATGCTGTCAACCCAAGTGAGTGAAAGAAGTACCGCTACTGAAATATTAAAATCTCCTTTTATTTAATCTATAATTAAAAACAATGAAAAAATTGATTTGCTTAACCCAAACCCTTAAGATAGAGTTTACATAAACTCAAACTTAGTATCTTTACCTGATCAAAGCTAAATTCTCTACGGATCCCCTATAAAATCTTAAGTTTTATAAAATTATCCTTAATCATTATAAGGAAGTTAAATTTACCTATAATAGTCTCAATTTACCTATCCCCCCACTTTCTAATAAATTAACTAATCAGGAGTTTTAAATTCTTAATTTATTTAACAATAGCCTTCCTACACAATCATTTAGTAATAACCTACTTAAGTTCTTTAAAATTCTTAATAATAATAACCTATAAATATATCATAATAACCATCAAGAATAGTTTATACCACTTAATAATAATAACAACCAATTTATTATTAATAATAATTACCCACATTTTAGTAATAAAGTTTCGCCTAATAACCATCCAGAGTAGTTTATACAACAACTCAAGGATAATAATAACCTGTGTTAATTTAATCTTAAATTGGACAACTTTAAAATTTAAACAACAAAGTTAACTAAGTTATCTAATAAAATTAATAATGAAAAAAAAATAAACTTTTATAATGCATATAAATATATCTAAATTTTTATCAAAGAAATTAAATATATAAGTATATATATTAACTTAGTATTAAGATTTATTAATGTTCTATTTTTATTAACATATAAAAATTATAATAAATTATTCATTGTAACAATCAGAAATATATTTTATAATTTTTATTTAATAAATATTTTTTAAATTTTATTTTTAATCAATTATCATATAATTTATTAAATATTTCATTAAACATCGTCTATAATTTATTTGTCTATGACTGTAGTAATAGGAGCATATTTTTTGTTTTTCCTTTCTGTATGCTGAGCTGATTCTGATACAAAATTATTTGTTTAAATATTTTCTACATATTTATTATTACTAAGTCTATTTTTATTTTAAAAAATGTAGTTTTAAGAGCCAATAAAATCTGATTAACTTGCGTCATCTTAATATGTATATTCATTTATATAAATTTATTAATTAGTCTCAAAAATAGCAGAGGTCCTTTTTTAAGAAATTAATTCTTTATTACTATTAAATTAGTCCTAATTATTTTTATCATTTTATACTTTATTCATTGATGTTTTTTCGATTTAAATATCATGCTGTAACTTATTATTTCCAACTTAAGTTGCAACCTCTTCAATTTAGCTCTAATATTAATTCAAATTCTCAATTAACTCTTCTGACTCTCTTTTATTTACCTTATTACTTTAAACCTAATTATAAATATAAATAATAATAATTTTATATTTTTTTTTTATAATTAAATAAAGCCTATAATAAATTTTTACACTTATTTTGTGGTGCTATAAAATAACCCCACAATCATGGTAAATTTCTATTTTATACTGCCCTTTATTGGATACCTTAGGTGTTCCTTATAATATAATCAAACCATTACTTATGGTTACCTTTAACCAGGAGGGTAAAGGTTAATTTGTTTTTAAACCACATTATTCATAACCGTCTTCTAAACAAGAAGGTTCTGTAATTCTTTCATAACCCATAATAGAATCTATTTGTAAAAATAATAATTTCAATTTTAAATATATATACTTTTTATTTAAATGATATCATTTTTTTATTAATTTTAATAAATTATATACTTAATTAATATTCGAATTAGTTGATACTAATTCCTTTTGAAACCGCTGGGAAATAAAATTTTTCAAATGATATACCAAACACACTTGCATATATACACTCCTTTAATAAATACATATTATATCTTTATAAATGTATAGTTTCTTCTTTTAAATTTATATTTAATTCTTTTTAATATTTATCTTAATAGTCTGTTTGTTTTTTCTATAAATGTAAATATATATTTATTTAATTGCTATAATTTAAAATGAAATTACCTATATTTCTTATTCCAATGCAATTTTTCTTTATTTAAAAAATTCAATCAAGATGTTATCAAAAATGTGTAAAATTGGAAAATTTTTTGGATGATAATGGTATGAAGCGTGTACAGTTCCTTTCTTTTGATCATTCTTCAAATTAGGATTGGTGAATATTTTTTAAGTATTATTAATATTTTTCTTCATTTAGACGCTATCATTATTAAATTTATTCAAATTTTGCTCTATTTACTATTTAACCACTTCTTTATTATAAAATCCTCCATGAATTTGATTATCACCTACTTATATTTCTTCATTAACTTCCAATTCAGAAAAAAACTAATCTTCTTCAGAGTCATTTGCTTCGTCTGCTTCATCATAGTCAGGATATGTTATATGAACAAATTTTTTAAACCAATCAATTTCATTATATCTTTATTTTCCATACTTTTCTAATTCTTAAAATGCTTTATAAGTATGCTTATGTTAATTTTTCATCACCCATATAGCACCTAATCCAATAATAACCATGGTTAATTTCGAATCCTAGAAAATTTTTAAAAATAAAGTTAAATTAAGATAATATAATTATATGTTTAATTGTATCTTACCTTTTTTTAAAGATCTCGAATATCAATTTGGTTTTTTTAAATCAATTTAGGATTTTTTTCTGCTTCATGTCTAATTAAACTCATTAATTGTTCTTTATTAATATCTCCAAATTCAGTCCAAAATTAATAAAAATCTTTTTTTAAGTCCAATAAATTAAATAAAAATATGCCTTTTTATAAATTGTCCTACATTAATGGTATAACTTTTTTATATTCCATGCCAACAATGGCTACTTCTTCAGTATATTTGTATTTTTTTGGGAAAAAAATTTTATCTTAAAATAAGTAATAATTTTATAATAATTTTTTAAATTTATAGATATATTTTATATTTACACAAAGTGTATTTATAAGACCAAACTCCGAGGACAAATAATATCGGTCCAGCATATTCCATTATATCTAATATAACATTAAAAAACGAAAAATTCCATATTTTTATTAAAAAATAAGCATCACAAGTAGAATAACCATCGCTAGCAGTAACCTTTATGTTACATGAAAATTTTTATAAATAAAATATAAATATTTCAAAAATATTTATTTTTTTAATTAATTTTTTAAAATATATCTAATTAATTAGTATATTGTAATAAAAATTATCATATAATAAATTACTTTTATTCTCTATTTAGTATAAATTTTCATTTAAGGTGGGGTTCCTGAAATTCTTCTATCTACTGGATTAGTAACCAACCAAAAATCTTAAGGAAAATTTGCATATTTACCATTTCCATACTCAGTTTCCATTTAAAATTAATATTTTAATTCTATTCCTGCTGGGGAAATAAAGGAATCTTCTTAAAATTAAAATGTAAAATCTTCTTCAATAGTCACTTTTCCGTCTGCATAAATTTAATTAAATTGATCTTATATCGGAATAGCTTCATTTATGCTAACTCCTTCGTGCAATTTCAAAAATTAGTAATCAGTGAAAGGTATATTTCTATATTTTTACTAAAAATTTAAATAGTCATCGAATATGAAATTTAATTTAATTTCGTTTAAATTCTCTGTATAATTTTAAATTCTCATATCATTCACCATATTTTAAATTGCTAAAGTGGAATCGCCTATAAAAAATAAATTAATTAATTAATGTTAATAAATTATAAAAAAAAAAACCAACCTTTTATTGCTAAATAATCATGGGCATCTGATAATATGACAGTAGCTCCTATATAATTTTTTTCCACAAACAAAGCTTTTGAAGTGTCTTATATTTCAACAATAATTTCAATTTAAGATGAATAAGTATCTTTAAATTTAAAACAAATTTATATAGTTTTAAAATTATGTTAAAATTAGCGTTTATATATTTCTATTATAAATTATCATTTATTATTACTATTATTTTAATTTTTACCTAAAACCATTAGTGGCTCAGTTTAACTGGGATCAAAAAACATAGAATTAGAAATAGTGAACTTAGCCGGTATATTAAAAACTGAACCAGAAAAAACTTCTATTATTTTACTTAAAACCTAATCAGTATAAAAAGAATCATTATAATTAAATAAATCTTAATTTGGATAAAATTTTTCTGTTAAATAGCCTCCATTTGTCAAATAGCCATTTTTTATAGAATCCTTAATAATTTTATCACCATCTGATTCTGTTAATGGTATATCATTATCTATAAATAATTTTGATGTTACTTAAAGTTAAATTTCTGTGAAAATTAAGTTATTTTAAAATTCCAGGCCATCAGTTAAGCCTTAATTATCTACAGTTATATAAATTAAAGATTAAACTGGGTCAAAATCTAACCAACTGGGGGCTTAAATTATTTCATAATTGTAATAATAAAAAATATTATTAATTTGATACTATCTACCTAACTAAATATTTTTTATTCAAAATAAACTTTAGTTATAGAATAATTTAAATTAAAAATATTAATTTTTTTTTACTCCAATAGGTACAATTATCATTTACAAACTTTCTCCTATAAAAACTTAGCCATTTTCTACTTTTCCACTAATTTATCCGTCAAAATCTATACGAACCATTTCAGTATGAATATTTAATGGATTAGATATCTAAAATAAAATTAATTAAAAATAGTAATAATTCAATTTATAATTAATTTAATTTAATTTAATAAAAATATAAAAGTTTAATTAGTAAATAAATATATGAAATTTAAACAATGAATATCAGTCATAAATTTTTACTTATAAAACTCTTAATCCCTCATCTGTAAGCATGTATAAATATTTTTAATCCTCAGTATAAGCTAAATCAAATGCTTATTCGTAACCAGGATCATATTTTCCAAATAGACTTGGATTATAAACATCTGTTATATTTATTGCATTTAGTAATTCTTTATCTCTTGTGTTAACTAGTAAATATTCTAATTCCCCATACTATATCATTTTCATTTTTGTTGGAAACCCTCCAATTTATTGCTTTAAAAATTTATTAATTTATTATTTTTATTAGATATAAGTTTTAAATAGTAATAAATATTTTCTTGTTGTATTAATTTTAATTATTTTTACTGAAGTTATGAATAATGGATTTTTAATATCTTATATGTCTAAGATAGTAATACCTTATGTACCATCACTAAGGTATATAAACTAAAAAAAAAAATTAATAAAAAAAATTAAATTTATTTATTTTTTAAACCTTTTCATTGGATGATAAAGTAACGAATTCACACATACCTGTGTAATACTCACCAATTTCGACAGGTGCCTAACTTTTATCACTTATGTCTAATATAACTAAACCGTAATTCCTAATACTTCCAAATACTAAATTTTCCATAGAATTTAAAAGAACATTTTCTGCCGAACCTTTGGGCTTATCATTATTCCATTAACCAATTTAAAATGGATTTGTTTTATCTGCAATATTAACTAAAGATATACCAGTACCTCCATTTGCAACGATCATCTATATTATAATTTAAACTTAATATTTAAATAAATAAATAAATTAATTTATATTTAAGATATAAAGTTTCTTTATGTACATATTATTCATCATTTGTAATTTCTATACTATCAGAATCGCCTGATAAATATATATAACCATCATAACTCCAATTTACAGGATTATCAATATCAGATATATCATAAATTTTTATACCACCCCACCCCTCGCCTATATACAAATAATTTCCTTTAATTTAAACTGCATCTGCCGGATTACTAGAAGAATCGACGTCAATTGAAAAATAACTTTTTTATTTAAAATTTAAAAAAAGATTTAATTATTTATACTAATATTTTTTTGTTATTTTACAAGGTAGGGTTAAATGGATCGTCTTTAAAACTATACACAATAGTGCCTGCCCTTTCTGCAGCTATAAAAATTAATTTATTAATATCATCTATTTTTATAGTCCAAGGAGAATCAACTTCTTGAAAATATGTTGAGCCCCCTACATTAACATTTTTATCTAAGCTTAACAAATTGGCCAATTTATCATCAAAAATATTGGGAAAATCGTTGCTGAAATTTGGAATAGAGGATTAATAAAACCTTAATGTATACCCATTACAAAACATCTAAAATTTTATAAAAAAAATTGAAAATTACCCATAAAAAAAAATAAGAAAGATTTATACAATTTAAGTTATATTTATTTTTATGTATAAATTACCATCATTTACTCACTCTCAGTAAAACTAATCGAATATGCATAACCCAGACTATCTATTGTTTGTAATAATTTAGGATTTAATCTATCTGAAATATCAAAAATTAATATCCCATATGTCCTATTTTATTTAAATTTAAAAAATAATTTATTTTAAAATTTTTTAAATTAAAATTTATAATAACCTCATTCCCATATATATTATATTATTATCTTTTGAAATCTAAATACTATTAGGAACACTTTCAGCTGAGTAAATTTCATACGTTATTAAATCGGATAAGGTGGGATTACTTAAGCTATACATATTACTTATATCAGTAACATAAATTCCAGAAAAAAAATCTACCATGTATCTATCAAAATATTTGAATTAATTAATTTTATTAACAAAGGACAAATAAATTGTTAAAAAAAATTTTTCTTTACAAATATTATAAATCATCTGTTAAAACCATATCGTAAGCCATCTCATAGTAAAAAATATGAAACATTAAAGGATTACTATCAAATGACATTATTAAACTAAAATCATATACTGCTATACCATCACTATCTTCAACTACATATAGGTACCTTTTTTAAATTAAATATAAAATTAATTTATAGTATTTAATCATAATTAATGATAATATTTCATATATTAAAATCTAATTATTCTACTATAAAGCTTAATAAAAATCTTTATTCTAAGTTATATTTTTAAAAAAATTTGTAATTACGATAATTTATCATCAGCTATATAATAAAAATTGGAAAATTTATTATCTAAAATATAAATATATATTACTTTTATTAACTATCTAAAATACATTTATTTGATGTACTTGCCCCTGAATTGAATCTATATAATTGAGTTATTTATTTAATGAAGTTAATATTATTATTCTTTATATATTCAATACTATAATTTTCAAATTCTATTTTAAATAAGGATATATTTCCTTATCCAACTAAAATAATCTAATCATTTGATATTTAAATTATGTGCTATACAATATAACCTGCATTTTAGCATAACAATTTTTATCCTGTTTCTAATCTTATCAAACATACTCCATAATCTCCATTTGCCAATAATAAAAATTTCATTTAATTTATACCCTATATTAATAAATTTTATTAAATATTTGGGAATAATATTATTAATTTCATATGATTTTTAATTCTTAATATTATTAAATTATTAAATTTAAAATTCTAGTTTTCTAATAAAATTATATCATATACCTTATCATAATTAAACAAATTAGCTGACTACATCGAAGTTTTTTCCCCATTTTAAAATATATAAAGTAATTATGGGTATTATTAATTAGTTATATCATATGTATACAATCCCAATGATGAAGCCGATACAATAGCATAATTTTCATAAATTATGCCTTTATTTAGAATATCATCAAAATTTTAGGAATAAATTTCTAATGGGGAAAATATTTAAGTAACTTCAATTTAATTGGTATTTCTTAATATTGTCAATATTATAATGAGTAAAGAATAAATGAGCTGTTTAATATAACTTGTTTTTATTTTAAATTGTTTTTATTTCATATATTGGGTGTAATTTTTGTTTATCTATTATTTATTTTTATATAAATAGCTTTTTTTTTTTGTTATTTGTTTTTTTTTATTTAAAAAAAATAAAAAATTGATTAAGTATTTTTTTTTTTTAACCCAAAAAAAAACTTAAATCAATTATCACTTTATCGTTATTAAATAAAGTTAATTATAAATTGAACATTTTACATTTAATAATATGTTTCACATTTATTTAACTTCAATTGTATTGTATCAATTTATTTGTAATTATAGCTTTGTTGTATAAATATCTAAAATTATATACTATAAAATTATAATACTATAAATTTAATAAAAAAATTACATCAAATTTATGAAATCAAATCTTCTATTAAGCTTCCTTTTGAATTTCCCTTAAAATTTCTTAATTTTTTTTCAAATCTGTTTCTAAATTAGAATCATCAAATTAGGAAATTTTACTTTATTATAATTACATTTAATTAATTTAATTTAAACTATTTTAATCAAACTAAGGTTAAATTTTTTTAATATTATTTTGTTAAATTTCATAATCAATATATTTTTATTTATCATTAGCCTAGTTTCTATTTTAGTATTTTTATTAATTATTAACAATTATATTTTTATCATTTTATTGCTTTTTTTATTTTACTTGGTCATCCATTTTTATAAATTTTTTATTTTTATCACCTGATTTAAATATATATCCATCTCTAACCTTTTTTACTATTATTTCAGCTACAATGATATTTACAACTGTAGTTAAAAAAACACAAATAATGTGAGATGTTAACATATTGGAAATTATTATATTCATAAGAGGGTGTATAATTCTTATTGTTATAGGAAAAAATGCGTAACTGTAATTTCTTATCATGTATAATTTATGCATTTAAATGTCTCTTTTTTTTTCTATCATTATAAACGTAGCTGCTTTATATAAAGTATACATAAACATTGTATTTAACACCATAAATGGTATAATAGTGAATTATCTACCTTTCCTATTAATAAATGCAAAAAGTTAATAAAATTTGTTCATATTTTTACCCCATTTATGTATTGTGCTAATATTATATAATACATAGAAAAATACTCCAATTAATAATATAAATTAATATTCTAATGTAAATAAAAACAATAATTCTATTAAATAATAAAATAAGTAAATTTTAAAAAAATAGATAATTAATGGTATTTAGTTCAAAAATAAATAAATATTATACATCAAATATATAAAATATAGATTTTTTTTAATTATTACACTATTGGCAAAATTAAATATGCAGTAAATGATTGTATAAACCCAGATAGCATATAAAGCCTTCCATTCCATCTGTGAAAAGATCTATATTTTCTTCTAATCATATTACTGAATTAAAATGACCCTGTGAGCAACAAAGTAGAACCTGTAAAAAATAATTTTAATTAATTCATTATATAATAACTATTTTTTATTAGAAAATTTTATGATAAAGATTTTTTTTTTCTTAAATGTTAAATTTATAGTATTAGTTTATATTTTTACCAAAAAATAAGTGAAAAATTACAAAATATTTATAAGGTTTTAAATGCCATTTAGTATTAAATTCTGACCACCTATTTTCATCAATTATAAAAAAACCTGCTAATGACATTAATATACCTCCAATGCATATAAAATACTTAAATATACTTGTTGCTGAAATTACTTCCCTTGAAAATAATAGTTTCATTTTTTTTTCTTTTTTTTTCTATAAAATATTAATTTAATACCAATTTATTAAATTTTATTAGATAATTTTTCTTATAATAAGTTTAATTAAATTATATTAAATTAATTATAACAATATATTTAAAAAGAAATATATTTGATATAGTAATAGAAAAATAAAATAGAATATATTTATAGTAATTCAATATAATATTATTAAAAAGAAATCTATTTATAATAATTTAAATATATATTAATAGTTTAGTTTTTATTATACATTATATTTCAATGATCTGATAAATTCTCTCATTCTTATTTAACCTAAATATTGTTATTTCTAATTTTATATACTAAAATTGTAAGAAAATAAATAAGCAAAACTATGAACTAACTTATTAAACTAAAAAATTGCAAATATATAAGTTAATGATTTAGAATAATAAAAATTAATAAATAAAAAAATACCAAAAGATACAAAGATGTTAAATTAGCAAAAATGAAATTAGTGTAAGAATTAAACTCCCAAAAAAATCTCCTGTTATTGCCAATAAGAATATCTAAAATAAGAACTTATCAGGCAATTTGTTTTTTTCTTTTTATTTAAATATAGGCAGAACTAAAAATACCTAAATTAATTTTTTTTAATAATTTTCTAAAAGTATTTCAAAAATAAAATTCGATAATTTTTATTTTAAATTTTGAGGTTATTTACTATTAAAAATACTAATATTAAAACTCTCAAAATTAGTCCCAATAAGGAATTTTTAATTCCAAAAAATAAATGTGAATACTAAGAATTAGAAACTTTAACACAATCAATATAATCATTAATATGGCAAAAATCTTCTTATAGCTTATTTTCATAGCTTATATATTCTAATAATCCTGCTATCACCACAGCCAAGACTTATAATATTAGTATAGAAACTAAGTACTTTTTTATTTTTATTTTTTATTAATTTAAAACCAAATTATCCATTTTAATTATTATTTTTATTGTTTATTATTTTTATTTATAACACCGAATAAAAAAAATTGAAATTTTTATGTTTTAAAAAATAAAAATATATACAAAACATATTTTATATGAAATAAAACCTTAAATTAGTAAAATATTGTATTTATATATTTTTATTCCATAAAAATTAAAATTAAATCTTAGATATTATTTTAAAGTTAATAGTAATTGAAATAGAAATATTTGAAAAAGGAAATATATTTTAATACTATTATATATTATTTCTAATATTAATAATTATTCTTACCTTAATTTTTAAAATTAATAAAAAAAAAATACACAAAAAATATAAATAACAATTTGTAATTACAAATATAGTTTAATGAATAGTTCATAATCAGATATCAATAGTCTTGATAATCTAAAACAAGACGAATTAGGGGTAAATTAATAAATATATTAACTAGATAATACATAGCTAAAATAATAAAATATAACGGGAAAGACTGAAAAAATATATAAATCATAGAGTAGTTTAAATAATCAAAGTAGTAGGCAAAATTCGTCCGATTCTGAAAAGCTTTATATATCCTATAATGTTTAATATTTTCGAAAAATGTTAAATAACTAAAATGAAGAGGATTCATAAGATAAAGATAATTAATAAATTTGTTTGGAAGAATAGCAAAAATAAGAATAATAAAAAGAATATCTTATATAATAATAAGAATTAAAATAATAAAAAGAAGAATATTTATAATTATAATAAAAATAAGAATAATTAAAATAATAATAAAAATAATTGGATGAATAAGTGTAACAAATGGAATAACTTTTAAAAGAGCAATAAAGGTTATTTGATTAATAAAAACAATAAAATCTATAATAAATAAGATAGGGAAATTATTAATGTTTAAGAAGAAATCGTTAGGAGTGTATTATTTTTTGAAATAGAAAAATAATTAAATACAATTATATATAGATTATTTTTAATCAAGTTTTAAAAATTATAAGTTTCAAAATATATATATATATGGTATATTTTATAATAAAATCTACATCATTTTAAACTTTAATTATTTTATCTAATAATTTATTTATATTTAAAATTATTTTTATTTTTTAAATAATTAAAGGATAAATTAAAAAAAAAAAAATTATTTAACTTAATTTTATCAGTGTCTTAATTCAATCCTAATTCCCTATATTGAATCCTCTAGATTTTTTATAGCTCAATGGTTTTTCAAACTTAAAAATATTTTTTTATTATATAGTGGGAGTTATTCCTTGTGAATAATTATATGTGTGTTAATTTTTAAATTAGTGTTTTTATTTTTATTAATACTTTTTGTATCTATTTAAAATAACGTCGTAATTATTGTGATTAAAATACTATTTAAAAATTTTCATCATATCAAAATCTTTAATGAAAAATTCATATTTTTTTAAACCTTTTACAACTTCGTCATTTTAAAAATCCAATTTTTCTAGTTATAACTCTAAAACTTATTGTCTACTTGCTGGTTAATAACTTTATATATAACTATTATTATTGTTATCTAAATATTAAATATTAGTATTGGATTAAATTTATGATTTAGGAAATTTAGTGTTATTATAAAAATTCTTCAAATCCTGAGATTGTTTTTGAATTTCTTATTGCAAAAATAACTTATTTTTATTTAAATCTTGGCTCCAAAGCCCAATAATATCATTAAATTTAGTTTCTATTAAATCTTTTAACCAAATTTTTTCCTAAAAATTTCTTTAATTTTCTTACTCTTTATTGATATTTTATTCAGCGTATATTTATTATTTATTGTTATTAGAAAAAGAACTATTATTTTAAGAAATTTAGTCATTTTTTGTTTAAAAATTAAATTTATTTTGTCCATTCTTTTATTTCGTAAATTATTTTTAACAAGTTAAAGAGGACAGTTTATTATTATCCAAATCTAAAAAAATGAATAAATATAATATGTAATAAAAACAATATAACTAAATTTTTTAAAAATATATAAAATAATAATAATTTTTTAAAATAACGATTTTATACTTATTTTTTTTATGGGCTTTTCTGGGCCTGACATTTTGGAACCTCTGGAAACAAAAAATTTTTTTTAGCCTATTAAAGAATTATTCCTATTAAAATTTAAAAAAGATGACTATAAAAAATTCCCACTAAAACAACTATTTCTTTTTGAACTACTATTATTCCCAATTTAACTTTTAATTGATTAAGATTATAATTTATTTTCTTATTCATTATCATTATTATTATTAGCATTTAAAACTTAGGCATATTATTGAGACACATATTTTAATGGCTTTATTTAATTACTTTAATTGATTGATCGTCTTTTACTTTAATTAATTTAACTAAAATTTGAATTTAAATATTCTTTCTACTAACCATCATTTTTATTTTTTTATTAATTTTAATTTAAATTCAAACCTTAATTTTGACTTATATTTAAATTTTAATTTTAATTATAATTACTCAACTAAATACCAGTATTTTTATTTTACCAAAAAGGATTTAGTAATCCCTGACTTTATTATGAATTATTATGATTAGTATTTTAATCTTTATCGATATCCGTTTTTATTTTAACTCTTTCATTTTATTACAAATTTTAAGCGAATTTACTTAATTACCTGTTATAGCTATCAAATTTTTAGTCATTCTAATAATTTTCTTTTAATTTAAGATTGTTTTAATTATCATTTTTATTTTTAAATTATTCGCTATAAAAATCTTGATTTTATTTTTATTTTTCATCTTATAAATTAACTTACATACCAGGAACCATTTAACTTATTCTTTTTATTAATTTTATGGTATATCCCTGGTTCTTGAATAATAATTGCTAAAAATTACTGTTTTTTTTCTATTTTTTCTACTAAATTTAGTTTTATTATGAATTGTTATTAATTTTATCTTCATTTTCCATATCACATCCTAATTCATTTAATTCTATTACTTATTCCAAATTTTAATTTTAAAGAGACTTTTCCATAAAACTTATAGAATTTTCTTGTAAACTAGAACTTTCTGAACTTTCATAATTTTCTGAATTTGAAAATGAATTAGAATTTATAAAATCTATATTATCTTTAGTTTATTTGGTTTATATTTTTCTATCATTTATTTCTACTTTCTATATTTTATTTTATAAATCATTTTATTATTATATATTTTATTATCCATATTATTTTTTTTAAGACTAATAACTAAGACTAGATTCCGAGGTATTGCTTGTATTGGAATCACTTTATGAACTTGTTATATCACCCATACTTAAAACAGATGAAGATGAATTACTTATTTATAAAATTTATTAAGATTTTTTAATTTTTTCCAGCATTTCTAAAAATCCCTTTTTTTATTATTACTTTTCATTTATTTATTGTAAATCTTTTATTATGTTTTTCATATCTTTTTAATAAATAAATAAATAAATAAATAAATAAATAAATAAATAATTTTAATAATTTTGATAAATAAATTGTTCAATTAAAAAATAATTAATTTTACTTTCGTTTGAATACATCAAGCTTACTTTACTTTATCTATATGCCTATTTTTATTTTAAGCTATTTCTATATTTTTTTATATCTTGGCTATTATTTTTTTGTCTGTTTATTATTTAACTTTTTGATACATTTAATTTGATATCATTTTCAGCTTCACCTTTCATATCTATTACAATATTATTAAAAATTACAATATTTATAAAAATTATTAATAAATTAAATTTGGATTTTATATTTACTCAGCTAACTATTTTAAAGTTTTTGAAGGTTTTTTATTTACATTTCATTAAAACTGTATTGTTTATATAACTTTGTTTAAATTTTATTAATTATTTCAATATTTTCAGGAAATTCTTCTTAAAAATTTTCCTCGATACTATTAAGATTATCAGTATCTTCGATTTTAATTTCCTTCTCGGGGGATTATAAATATAACTCTAATGACTATTCATTCTCTCCTATAACATCTTCTTCTGAAGAATATTATCCATCTGTAAATTATGAATCCTATTTTTAAAAAAAAATATATAATTATAAAATTTTTTTTATAAAATAAATATAATTGTATATAATTAATTATACATAAATATGTCATACAAAATTATTTATTAATTAACTACCTTATAATTTAATTATTATGTTTATTTAATAAAAATTTCATCACTTAATTAAATATTTTAACTCAATATATCTTTCTCATATTGTTTTTAAAATTCAATATCTTAATGGTCTAATCTAATTCTTTTCAAATGATATCGAATATAATCATAGTCTCTAAAATAGCTATAAAAATACCTATCTTTTCTAAAATATTAACTTCTTTCTTATTATATTGAATAATTAAATCTTTTTATTAATACATCTCGATTTTTTATATAGTGTACAAGATAGCATTAGTCTATTTAATGATTAAAACTATTGCATGACTTACATTAAATTTAAAATGATTATTTTTTATATATACGAATCTCATCTTTCAATTATCTATATTTTTCCTAAAATAAATATAGTTTTTAATTGATTAAAATATCTTTTTTTTAATATTATTTAGTTAATTCATATGTTGTTAAATTTACATAATCTGTAGGATAACTTTGAATAATTTACTAAAAATCCGAATACTTTAAATAAAGTAGATAACTTTTGGTCAAACTTTACATATTTTCTTTTCTTTTTTCTTAAGAAAAAAACTCTCTTTAGCCGAAAATCTACCCTACCTATAGGTTTTACAAAATATATTATTCTTATAATTATTAATTTTAACCCTTATATACACTTTGCATTTCTCCTTTTAAAATGTAATAAAAATTCAAATTTTTTCCTTCTCCTTGTCTTAATTTTAAAAATAAAATTTTATTAATATATTATATCTAAAAATGAAAAATTTAGATAATGAATTTTTTTTTTTTTATTACTAATATACTATTTCTCCAGGCCCAAATATAATTTCTCTCATACTTAATGATAATTCTCTCAAAAATTCTTTTGAAAAATTTGCATAAAAAATTTTTTATTCTCCCAAAATTCTTCCGTAAAAATCAATTTTAACTTCATTTCTTAATTAACTCGACATCATATTTAAAATATTTGTGAATTTTTCGGGAGCTTCTTCTTCTTTAAATTTTAAAAAATCTAAATATTTAAAAACCCTTCTTTAAATTGGAGTGCTTATCTGTCTGGTTCTCATATAATTTGTTAAATCATACTTTTGCTGTTTAAATTTAGCATTTTTCCGTTCAATTTCAGAAAATATTTATCCGATAGTATTTACTTTTAAAAAAAAAAAAATTATAATATATATAAAAACCTTTAATAACTATTTATAAATTTACCTGAATATCCAAACATTGCACTTGATAAAAGTGTAACAATTAAAACATAAACTTTTTCATTTTTTGATATGGGAACTATATCTCCGTAACCTACAGTAATCATCGTTATTACAGAAAAATATAATGAATTGATATACCTATTAATATTTATTTAATATTTAAATTATATTTATATAATTTATATATAATTAAACTAAACTAAATTTAATAATTATATTACTATTCTAACCAAGTTTAATTATTTTCATTATAAACTGTTATCCAAGTTCTGTAGCCTTTTTCACTATCTAAACGAGAAATTAAGTAAAATCCACATCCAGTTAAGTGAGCTATAAATGTCATAGTTAAAAATAATTTTATCAAAGTAAAACTATTTGGATATCTTTCAAGTAATTGAAAATGATCATAAATTTCTTATAACATTTCTTTTAAACGCCAAAGTCTTAAAATAAAAATAAGATAAATAAGCTGAGAATTCTACAAATTTTATAAAGAAACTATTGAAAATGTGGTTATAAAATCTAAAGTAAACTGAGTTTTAAAATATCTAATTGCTATTTTTTTTCTATTTTTTTATAATATTCCATCTTCGTAATACCCCGTATTAAAATTTCTTAATATGTCTATCAAAAAAATTACCAAAGAAGTTTTTAAAAATATATCGTATTTAGTGTTTAAATTCAAGTCTTCGAAACTTAATTACAATGGAATTACAAAAAAAAATATGAATAAAATCATTAAAATTATCATTTTCCACAACATCATAATTAGAGTATCAGGTAGAAAAATAGGAATCTTCGCTGAAATTTTTGTTTAAGACTTGTAAAAACATTTATAAATTTTTTTAGTACACCTAGACATTTTATTCTTTTTTTTACTTATGAAATAACCTTTAAAAATAATATTTTAAATAAAATATAAACTATGTTTTAAATTAAATGTATTTAATTTATGCATATATATATATAGAAAAAAAATAATAAATTACTGTTATCTTTAATAAGGTTAAAATGGTATTCAGTAAGTCTATGAAAATTACTTTCCATGGTCTATTATTTCATTTTAGTATAGTATTTTTTAATTATATTTGCCTACATTACTATTCCCCAATTGGTTTTATCTTATTATATTGTTTAACTTTAAGTTTAAGATTTACAATAAGAACTATTTAAACCCTTCATTAGCAATTTAGATTTAGAATCTTCTGGTCTAATTTTGCTTAAGTTCATTATTTTTGAATTTATGAATAACCTAGAAGAACCTTTTTTAATTGTAATTAAAATAAATATATATTAAAATTTTATTTATTATAAAAATTATCTTAAAATATTTTTAAGTTTATTAATAAAATTTTTTAAAAAAAAATTAATATATTTATTACTACTCTTATCCTTAAAATAACTAGAATCATCCTTAATTAATTTTAATGAGTTTAAATACTCAGGTTACATTGATTATTATTTTTTAAAATTTTCTATATTTTTTCGAATATTATTTATTTTCTTATTATTTTCTTATATGTGAGTAGAAGTAATATTAAATTTCTTATTTTTGGTATTTATTTAATTTGACCTTAAATTTTAGGTTTGCTACCTTTATAACATATTATTATCTTAACTAGAAATTATATCTTCATTTTAATCACTTATACTCGGTTTTTAATTTCTAAATGTACTGGATTTCAAAATAAATTTATCGCTTTAATATATAGTTTAATTTTTATTTTATTTTACAATTTAATTTCTTTTACTTTATCTTTTTTCTATATATTCAGGAATATTATCATACCCGTTTTCAGCGAAATAATCAATACTTGTATTTAAATCATAATTAAAATTAGATGATAATAAATTTTACGGACTATTAGAACACTAATTACTTAGTGAAGTTTATCTTAATGAAGAATATATTTAATTATCTTCTTTATTATTTTAATTTAATTCGTCAACATAATCTTCTATTGCTAATTTTAAAATTTAATTTTTATCTTTTTCTTTATATTTTGTTTATTGACCGTCTTCTTCAATAATAGTTTTATTAGATCTTTTTTCACCTTTTTAATTAATTGTTTGGGTTTCATTATTTTCCAGGTCTTACTAATTTGAATTACTTTACATTATTTAGGCTTATATATGGTATTTGAAAATTTATTTTTTTATAAATTATAGTTGTTGTTTTTATTTTTTACGTTTTTAATCTATAATAATAAAATAATATTATTAAATAAATTTTACTGTATTTAAAATATACTGAAAACTCACATTTTTATTCCGCTTTATAATTTGTTTATTTTGTGAACTTATTTTTTTTTATTGATATACTACCTTTTTTCGGAGTAGCTTAAAAATAATTTGAGACTTAAAAATACTATAATTAAGAAAGCTGAATATTAAAAAAGTGAAAAAAATCTAGAAACTTTAAATTTAAAAATTCTAGCAAATAAATGCGAAATAATTCGATAATTATAAAAATAATATAAAAGATATAAAAATTACTTTACATTTGCTATAATAAATAATTCACAGTAAAAATAAAATCTAAATTAATTTTTAATTTCATCAATTTATCAATATATCATTATTTTCTAACGGCAGGAGGGGGGTTACATTCTTCACAATCAATATAACTAGCATTTACAAAAGGGTTAAAAACTTCAGGGACAAAAAAGGCACCAGCTCCAATATAAGTAAAAGCAGCATTTCTAGTAACTTTCAATAAATTGTTTCCTAATTTTTTGGAAAGTAATCCTACCTATTTTTTATAAATAAATTTTACAAAAAAACAAATAAAATAAAAATATTTTATAATATTTCATTTAATATTGATATACATAAAATAATTGACTTCTCTATAAAAATTATTGTTATCAATATATATTATAATTATTTTTATATACTTAATAATTCAATAATTTAAATATATAATTATTTAAGAAATTAAGTTAAAAAATGTAACAATTTATATATTTTCAATATTTTTTACCATTAAAGTTCCAATTCCTAACCCAATCATTCTCACATTTTGGTTGAAATTTTAAAATATATATCTATTTATAAATTTTAAAATTATTTAATATTTTATATAAATTTAATATGCTTATTATTAATTAATATAAATTAAAAATATAAAACTATGATATATAATAGATATAATAAAATTATCAATATTAAATTTTTAAAAATTTAAATTTTATTTAAAAATTATATTTCCTAGTGAATTTAATAATATATTTGATTATGTTTTTAAATTTTTAATTTCGCAAATAAAATTAAATAAATCATATAATTATGCCGTATGAAAAAAAAGGTAATTATTATTTATTATTATTTTATTTATAATATTTAGATCTTATTAATTTAAATCATTTTTTAAAATTACTCTCTTTTTAATTCTGTTAATTGGTCGGGAACATTTTGATAAGCATCCATAGCAGGAACGACAATTCCAGTTCTAAAATCTTCTTTATATTCTAAAAATTCTTAAGTTTGCCAAAATTTTAATGTATTAATTAAACTATCATTATTTTCGTTAGATTCGCTCATTTTTCTATATTTTTTCTAAATTTTAAATTAAGTTTCTTTAAAAATTATTTGGTATTTTTTTTGTTTATGCTAACAATTTATTTTATAATATAAATTATTTTTTTCTTTTAAAATCTATCTTTTATTTATTTATTAAATTACTTTACTTATATCATAGAGGCTTATCTTTTTTACAAACAAATTATAATACAGAAAGTTAGTAAATATAAAAAACAATTTATTTACTCATTCATCAATTAAACTATATAAAGAAAATAAAATAATATATCTTCGCGCAAGTTAAACTATTTAAATGTTTCAATAATATAAAAATAGAAAAAATTTATTATTTTTTTTATTTTTAATTTATAATTAAAAAATATATATAAAATTTTTAATGATATATATTATAAAAGAAACCAATCTATATCAATATTTTTATATATAAAAATCATACATAAAATATTCACCTAGTTTATATGACCTTATATTGATGATTTTAAGACCACTTATGTACGAGCAAAAAATTATAATTGACAAATACATTTTTTAAAATAGTTGTAGTAAAATTTTATGACAAAATAGTCTACAGGCTATTATGGTATTTATACATTAAAAAATTATTAATGGACGAAAACCTAAATTTTATAGAAGAATATTTTACAATATTATAGTAGAAAATAATAAATAAAAATAATAAAAAATACAAAAGAAAAGAATAAAAACATAAAATTTAATATTAAATGGATTAAGAAGAAAAACTTATATAATAACCAGATTATAAAAAAAATAAAATATTAAATATACCTTGTTGTAAAAAACACAATTTAGAAACATTATTTATTTGTGTTGATTATAGATGTTTAAATAAAAAATAAGAAAATATTGAATTTCAATGTTAAAAATGCATATAAAAAGAACATGATTTTCATATTTTATTAACAATAGATAATTTAATACATTAAATATCAATTAGTATAGATAAATACATGGTATAATAATCATCCTTTGATAAAAAAGTTAATTTATAAATGTAGTAATTTTAAAAATAATTTAAAATTTAAAAACAGTAAATAATTACATCCAAAGAATACAAAGATTTTTATGAATTTTTAAAATTAGAATTAGAAAATAAATTGGAAAAAATATACAACATAATCATAAACTAATTCGAATATACAAAAAAATAAGCAAATGATTATCAAATTTTATTTTCTGATTATATTGCTTTTGGTTAACATATTAATTATTCTCAAGAATTGATTGAATTTATATAGCTTTATTTTAAATATGAATAACTTGAGCTAAATAAATAATTTTAAAGTTTTAATTACATATCATGTCATCAAAAATTAAATAATTTGTAAAAATCAATAAAAGAATTTTTAACCTAACTTAAAAATTAAATCCCTAAATTAACAAAAAAAGTAAATGATAATGAGAATAATAATAATAATGCCGATTAATTATGTTAATAGATACATTCTGAATATGAATTATTAGATAGTTTTTTCAGTAACCATTTATTTTTTCAAAATTAATTAATTATACTTATTTATTTATTTTTATAAATATAGATGATTAGGAATAAAACAATAAAAAAGTAATACAAAAGCAATATGAAAAAACCTTTTATTTTGGGTTTGAGTAATCTCTTTGTAATTAGTAATATTTTATAACCTAAGATAAATAAACATTAATAGCAAACAAAGAAAACTGCCTGGTTAAAGTTGATTTAAGTTAAAATAAAAAAGTAAAGGGGCCTAATAATAAATTCACAACTAAATATTAATATTTACCTTATAATGATTTTGTGAATCATACATTATACATACCTGGTTTTGAATTTGTTGTTTAATATATGAATGAAAAATTAATTAAAATTATAGATATAAAAACTTTTAAAATTGTCAAAATTTTGAATTTATAAGATGCACACAGCTTTTATAATATTGATGAAGATGGTGAAATTGAAGAAGAAGTTTTAGGATAGCCTTTTTTATTTTACGATGAAAACCTTAAAATTTTGCAAGTTGTTGTTGATTATTGTGTGGTTTTGCTATATTAATTTTCAACTTAAAAATAAGTATACTTAATCCATCAAAAGGACTTGTCATTTTAATCCAATATTTTTATGACAGAGCTAAAGAATGTAAAAAAAATTAAATTTGTGTTTATTTATTTCATTAAAGTAATTTTAATAATTTAAGTAATTCAAATAATCTGAAGATTCCCTTATTTTTGTTTATAGAGATGATAAAGGTCTTAAAGTTCAAACCACAGATTTAAATATAAAACAACTATTTAATTAATATTAAGATATTACAATTGGAGGAAAATAATCCTAAACCATATTAAAATATGAATAAAATTAATTATAATCCACGTATGATGTATTCACCTATTTTATTAATGAAAATATTTATTTTCTAATTTTGCAAAAAAATTACTTAATTTTCTACAATTACACTAAAAATTGCATTTAAAAAATAAAATAATTTGACAGTTTACAAGACTATGTTTTAAATTAAAAAAAATTATACTTATTAGGATTTAATAAATTAAACCATAAAAAAACCAAGGAAGATGAACATTATTCTATAAATGAGGAAGAAATAGGATATGATACATTTATAAACGCTGAATATAATATAGATGGTGTTAATTATCAACAATATCAAGAAGAATAAATGTTATAAAATTAACAAATAAATGACAGAAATTTTTAATATCTTTAAAATGAACTTGAAATGTAACAATAAAATTTAAATGAAGTACAATAAGGTATATATAATAATTAAAATCATATAAATGGACAATTTATATAAATGATGGCAAATTAAATTGATCCATTTTCAGATAATGATGATGATAATAACGAGGATGAAGATGATGATGTTGATAATAGCAATTAAGAAAATATTTAAAATATTGATGATAGTCTAAGTAATTATTCATAAGAAGAAAGGCTTTTGAATTAACTTTTGATGAATTCATAAGATTTTCATGATCATTTAGAATTTTCCTAAGATGAAGATTTATTTTTGTATTAGAAATATTAAAAAATATATGGCGAGCCAGACTCTGATGACGACTCAGAAACAGTCTAATTAAAGAAAAATTATAAATATAATTAAAATCTGGATGAATAATATTGGTAATTGTAAAAAGAAGAATAAAAATAAAAAATAAAAAAGTAATAATAAACAAAAGGATAGCAAATGTTTTAACAACAAAATAATCGCAATAATATGGGTTAGATATTAAATTTAGTATACGAGGATGAATAGTTAAATAATAATAATATTTCATAAGCGTAAGTAGAAAGTAAACAAGCTAATTATAAAATAATTAGCAATGATGGTACAAACTAAATGAAACATTATCCTAAATAAATTTTAGATTAACACACTCAAAATAATACATTATAAAGCAATTAGTTAACCCATTAATAAATTGTTATAGAAAAACATTAAAGAAATGTAAAAAACGTCATTAATTGGTATTATCATGAAATTTTAACTAGATAAGATACTAATATCATACAAGTTTATTATTAAAAATTTAAAAATATGTAAATTTTTATACCCATAACAAAGAAAAATAAAAATAAATATATATAATTATAAGAGAATTAATAATAATAGATTAAAAAAACAATAACAGATCGTGATGATAAAAATATAAAAACCGAAAATTAATAAACTTCACAATCTTTTGAAAATAGTGAAGATAGCAATAGCGAGCAAAGTTTGGATTTAAGCAATTAACAAAATTAAGAAGAATAACATAAAAAATAAAAGTTCACTTTTAAGCTGTCCCTAGAATTATTTGCTTAGCAAATAAAATTATAATACATAATAAAAAAAATTTAAAACATAAAAAATTAATAAAAATCCCAGGATAACCTCTCAAAAATTCTGGAAAGTTAGCCTGAAAAAAATAAATTATTGTTAAAAAAAATTATGAAACCAGTTAATATTCGAGATGAATTAGAATTTTTGTCTAAAAACCCAAATTTTGTATAAAAATATATAGATTTTAAGGTAATATACCAAACTGCAGTGGGTTTGGTTGATATAGACCCTATAATTTAAAAACTTACCTTTGTTGATTAAGATATTGACCAAGGTAATATAAAAATCATTAATAAATATATAGATTTGTGAAAATTTATAATTATTATAGTTTAATTCAAAATTATCAATTAGTTAAATATTATAAAATTTTATGATTTATGTTTTATTAAATATTTTATTATATATTTCAAAAATATTTCTATATATAGTAATACATATATATAATATAATTTATTATAATAAAAGTTATTCTTTAATATATTTTTATAATCATAAACATATTAACATGAATAAAATTTACGATAATTAAAAAATAAATATAAAAAAGTCAATACTAGTATTTTATTTCTCTATTATTTGGAATAAAATACCTTTTTTAGTCAACTTAAAATAAAGAGAATATTAAAAAATTTGTAAAATTATTCAATGGAAAATAATGAAAAATTTAAAGGTTATAAAATATTATAATAATTACACAAGAAACCTAGAAGTGATATCTATTTAGTTTAAAAATTTGATGAAAAATTAATTCTAAAATGTATTTTAAAAAAAAATTTTATTACCGAACAACTCTAAGAAAAAAACAATAAATAATATAGCAATAATTTTTAGAATATTAATATTGAATAAATAGTCATGAGGCAAGTCAGTATAGCCAAGGAAATTTTTAGCGAATATGTAATAAAATTATTTGATTATTTTGAAACATAAACACACTATTGTTTAATCTTAGAATATTGTCAATAAGGTATTTTGACAATTAATTTTTTAATATATATATATAAAAATTTATAAATATAAGTAAGGTTAAAAAAAATTTTAAATTACTGATAATAAGTATAAAATAATATAAAATTTATTTATATATTTAATATTTATAGGAAATCTATTGGATTATTTAAAAACCTCTTGGTAAAATATGTAATTCGAACAGAAATTAAATTTATACTCTGAATTATTAATAGCATATCATACCCTTCACGAAAAAGGATATTACAATATAAAACTTGAACCAAAAAATATTTTTATTAAGAATAATAAAATAAAAATTGGGGATTTTGGTGTAAAATACAAATTTAAATATCCATATTTAAATAAAATATATTATTATATGTATTTTTCAAAATTTCTATAGATGTAATATGAGTTTGATTAATTAGATAGTATTTACCTATAAAAGTAAGAATTTAAATTTTATTAGATAAATATATTAATTTACTAAAAATTACAAAGCTCATATCTAGCACCTGAGTTATTACTAGGCTAAACATAATATGATACTAAATCAGATATTTGGAATTTAGCATGTATTTTTTATTAAATTTTATTTAACACACCCCCTTTTATTAAAAATCAAGAAAGCAGTTCAAAAATATCATTTAAAAATATTGATAATTCTTAAATTGAATAAATAAAATAAAAATGTTCTAACCCAAGATTTAATTTAAAATCTGAAATAAAATAATTAAATTTCCCCAATCCATAAATTACTCACATAATATGTAACATGTTTGAAAAAACTTTTTAATTAGATCCAAAATATAGACTAAAATTTCAAAATTTGTATTAATATCCTTATTCAAATTTATTTGTATTAAATGATAAATACGAAATCGACGAATATAATGAATTTTATAAAGTACTATAAATAAGTACATAATTTTTTTTATTATATAAATTTTATGAAAAATAATTTATTTTATAAAAACAAGGGGTTAGAGTAAAATGAAAATTAATAAAATAATATTAAGGGATATTTAAGCACAATAATTTCTTTACCTTCTTAAGAAATATTTTCAAACTTTAGCACAATAAATAATATAAAAAACATACATTAAAACATGAGCTCTCATATAAATAACCTGGATTTATTAAATTCTTATCATTCTAGTTTATAAGTAGTTTAGATGTAAAAAAATTCTTATCAAAATTTGGGAAGCAGCAGCTATAATGAATCTAAAAAATAGCAAGATTTATCTCAAATTTCAATATAATAATAAACAAACTAATAAAATAACTAAAGTGAATTAAACCTAAACAATATAAATTCTTTACAAATATATCCATCTATTTTTAATTTAAACAGCGGGTCATAATTGCACTGTTCTGCACAGTCTCCTAAAGTAGTAAAAAATAATAATATATTAAAAAATAGTATTTCATGGAAACAGTTTTCTAATGACATGTTAATTTTAGAAGAAATATAATAAGAAACTGAAAAAACTGATTCTATTATACAGTAGTATAATTAGGAAGGGCAAACACTTAAAAATTAAGAGTAATATTAATACTTATAAAATATGTAATATTTAATTTAATAAAATATTACGCACAAATACTTTATATGTTCATTTAATATACTTTTAATAATATTTATATACAAATTTTTAAATTATTGAAAAATTTAAATAAATTTATAATATTAATTTTTAAACATTATAAATTTAATAATTTTAACTAATAATCTTTTTTATAAAAATTATAGTTCAGTTTACAACACAATAAAACAAAAATAGCCAAATAAAAGATATTAAATCATGCGTAATGATATAAACAACAGCGTTAAAAATATTTAAGCTATATATTTTGAACAAATAAATGAATAAAAAGATGAGCATTTGAAATAAAAAATAAACTTCGATTAAATAAATGAAAATGTTTAATAGGAAAATTAAAATGAAGGCGCAATTTAAACCTTTAACAATTTTAATTTTTAAATAAAAAATGAAAAATAACATAGACTTGGACCTCGTTTATCTACTTCATAAATTTAGAAAATGTGATATAATAAATTAAAAAAATTTAAGATTATTAGGATAAAGAAAAAAGCCATAATAAGAGCTATATTATTTAAAATATTAAATAATCATAATATAATAAAATGATAAACTAAATATTTAATTATATGACAAATAGGAATAAAAGGATGTAAAAACTATATATTTTTAACCTTGTAATTGTTTCTTAAAATTCTTTTAAAAACCATAAATTTATAATAATAATAGTTTTAATATAATTTATTAAGTTCTTTCAAATTAAAATTTTTCATGTTATTAAATAAAATACTTATTATATCATTTTTCATGTTTATAACATATTTATTTTATATTATATATATAATAAAAAAAGATACTAATAATTGATTAAATTTGTAGAAAATTAAATTACTTACACTTAAAATAAAATAAGTAAATTTACTTACAAATACTTTTTTTTTAGATTTTATGAATGATTATAGAATATTTTTCTAAAAAACGGAAATTTTTAATACAAAACATATTAGATACTTTATTAACTTGAATATATTTAAAAGATTCTTAAATCATATTAATTTAATTATAATTATTTTATCTTATTTATCTACATCAGAATATTAAATATCCAATTTATATTTTACAGGTACACTTAATTCAATTTATAAAGAAAAATATTTCCATTATTGCAAAATGATAAAAAAATAATTTTTATAATACATTTGTACATTAATCGTCAGAATCACATACATAAATGATAAATATTCAATTTTTTAATCTTTAAAAATGAAACAATTTTAGAAAATAAATATATATTTTATAAATATATTTAATAAACTATTTACAAAAAAAGTAATATTGTTGTTAATTTTTATTAAATTTAGTAAATATCTTATTTTATTATATATTTATGTAAATATTCATAAAAATTATCAATCTTAATGCGTAATTTTCATACTAAACACACACTTCAACTATTCTGAATAGTATATTTATTAACAATACTATAATCTTTTTGATAACATATTCACAATTAAAAATAATCACAAGTCTTTATTATTATAAAAAATAATTTCTAAAAATAAAATAAAAATAATTAATAAAAATAAAATAAAAAAAATAAAAAATAAATAAAAAATATTTAAAAAATATATAAAAAATGGCCTCGGTACCAAAAATTAACACTGACATTGTTACAATGACTAGATTCTTGATCCAAGAATAATAAAAAGGTAATAAATATTTATATATTAATACTTATATTTTCATAATATAATAAAAACAAAGATTTTTCATGAAAAAATAATTTCATCAAAATTTTCAGAATTTAATTCATAAATAATTAACACTTACCATATATTATTAATAAAAAAGAAAGAAACTTACTTTAAACGATATAAAACATAATTCTTATCACATATTATTACTATTTTTTAAATAAAATTTTGATATTTATAAAATTAACATAAATTTGTGATTTCCTATTCTTCAATTAAAAATAAAAAATTTTTATTATTAATATATACCTAATTTTTATTTTTTTTATATAATAGTTGGAGACGCTACAGGAGACTTTACCATTCTTTTAACTGCCATACAAACAGCCTGTAAATTTATTGCTAATAAAGTAAAAAAAGCCGGAATTGCCAACTTATACGGACAAGCTAACTAATCCAATACCAGTGGTGATGAAGTTAAAAAATTAGATGTACTTTCAAATGAAGTATTCGTAAACGCTTTGGTAAATTCCAATAAAGTTGCTATCATGGTTTCTGAAGAAGATGGTAATAAATATTTGTTTTAAATATATATATAAAAATAATTATATAAATATCAGTATATCCATTAATAGAAAATTTAAGAAAATAATAAAAATAAATAATAACTTTTTTGATAAATTTATAAAAATCTTATATATTTTTTATGTTTTTTAGAAAAATAAATTGAAGTTGATCTCAATAAATAGGGTAAATATGTTGTTTCTTTCGATCCCTTGGACGGATCTTCCAATATAGATGCCAATGTAAGTATTGGAAGTATTTTCGCTATTTGGAAAAGATAAACTGAACAGGGAACTCCTGCCAATGAAAAAGATTATTTAAGGTAATATAATATATATATTTTATTAATATTTTAATTTATTCTTAAAAATTTACAAAGAGACGGAAATGGAATAATAGCATCCGGCTATTGTTTATATGGATCTTCTGTTCACTTATTATTGGCTATGAAAGGACATGTTAATGGTTTCACATTAGACCCTTCCATCGGAGAATTTATTATGACGTAAAAATTTTATATATTTTTTAAAATATCAAAATCATTTGTAACAAGATAAATTTATTTATCACAGACATCCTGATATAAAATTCCCCACTAAGCCTTAAAAAATCTACTCAATTAATGAGGGAAACACTCTGGTTTGGAATGATACTATAAAAAAGTATATAAATAAATTAAAAATCCCAGAATCAGGTAATATCAAAGACGCCTATAAAGCTAGATATATTGGCTCTATGGTTGCTGATATCCACAGAACTCTATTATATGGAGGTATTTTCTTATACCCTGAAGATAATGTTGTAAATAATATATTTCATTAAAAAATTTTAAAATTATAATACCTTTATTGTTCTTTTTTTAAAAAATTTTACATATTATATAAAAAATTATTTAATTTTAATTTAGTCAAAGAATGGAAAATTAAGAATTCTTTATGAGTGTTTCCCAATGGCCTATGTCGTCGAATAAGCTGGAGGAGCTTGTATATCATAAGGAAAAAGATTATTAGACATTTAAGTAACAAGCATTCATTAAAGATGTGGTATCATTGCTGGAAGTAAAAATATGGTAGAAGAAGTGCAAAAAATATATGAATAAAACTAATGAATAATATATTATCTATTTTTAAATTTAATTTATAAGATATTTAAAATTTGATTAAACATATTAAATTATAAATAATACTAGTTAAATATACTATTAAATTAAAAAATAGTGATTTTTTTCATTTATTGATTAACCATAATTCTAATCTTAAATTAATTTATAATTTAAAGAAGAATAAAACAAAAAAATTAAAAATTAATAAAATAAAAATACAAACATAATAAACAAATATGTAAATTTTGAAACAACCTTAGTTTAATTTATATATTTGGTTAGTTATTGTTGCATTATTTTTTAAATAATATCAATGTAAGGACATTAAATATTCATTTAAAGATAAAATGAGCCTATTAAGTGTAGAAAAATAATTAAATTATTATAAAAATAAAAATAAAATTACATCTATTCAAATATCATCTTCTGGTGAAAATTTGAATTAATTAAATTATTAAAATTTCGATGTTCTTAAAAATTTTCCCAACCTATCTAGTTTTGAGTTTATTTTAATGTAAAATAATAAATATACTGTTATCTTTAAATTATACAATATATTTAGAATTATTGATTGTATTATATATGAATTTAATTTTTAAGACAAAATTAATAATAAACCACTGGTTCACTTAATATCTAAGACTTAACACTTGTACTAGGTCAGTTAAATATTTAAAATCTAACTTTATAATTTACCCAAACAAATTTCAAAGATAATTATCAACAGCTATTTCAAGCTTTTAATCCTTCTTTAAAATATTTAAACCTTTAAATATCGTAAAAAAAAAAATATATATTAAAAACAAAGTATAAAATGAACTTTTAAATTTTCTAATAAAATAACCAAAATTAATAAATTTAGAAAAGATGAATTGGGAAGTTCAGATTTCTGTACTATCATACTAGGTATTTAAGTTAAGATACCAAAAGCTCTTTAATTAAATTTAAATTTTAAGTAATAAAAATGAAAATATTTAAAAATAAATTTATTCTAATATATTTAATATGGAAAAATAATAATAAATTTGTATATTTAAAATTCATAAACATAAGCTAAAACAATTTAGATGATTATTCATGTCTTTAATTAGCTTTCTTAAATTATAAATACCTAAATAAGTTGAGCCTTAATCTTAGGTATATATATGAACAAAGATTAATTTAATTACATAAGAAATTTTATATTTATTTTTTTAAATAAATATATAAGCGAAAACCATGGTTATTAATCAAAAAATTAGATAAATATAAATCTCTCTTAAAATATAAATTTGAAACAATTTTTTCTAAATTTAATAAATTCTGAACCATTAAATGACTTTTAGCTATATTTCAATAGTCCAATATAAATATATTTTGAGTTAGACAATATATTAAATGATAATAGTTCTATAATTATTGAAAATAAATAGGATTTTAAATAGTTTAATCTTTTGATAAAAAACCATTTTAATTTAAAATAGATTGTCAATATTATAAAAAGCACTAAAAAAATAATAAATTTAAACCTAATATTTGAGTAAAAAATATATTTAGCTTTATTTTTAATATATAAATATATAAAAAAAATATATAATAAATAAGGTAAATATATAAAGACTTTGATTTTTCTTAATCTATATGGAAAGATGCTTTATAAAAATCAAATGATACACTTTAAGGATTATATTTTTAATTCAAGTAAAATATATAATATCATAATATAAATACCATACTTTATAAATTAATTTATATTTTTTTTAGTGAACCTATTAATACAACATCCATTGATTTAAGACAAATTAATCATTTAATCATGCAAGTTACACAAATAAAATTATTATAAATCAAATTATTGTAAAATAATAATTAAAATATCTATCTGAAATTAATCACATTTATTTTTATTAAAAATTTAAATTAACAGCAAGCCTAATGAATTTATTTTACTTCCTACCTAAATAATTTGCGAATTTTTAACAGATTTTAATTTTGAGATTATGTAATTCAAAAATTATTATATTTATAAAATTTAATAGAAATAAAATTATAAAACTTTTAATTTAAAAAAAAAATAGATCTTCGACCAGTGAATAAATTATTAACTAATTTTAAAATATGTCATTGTTTTTTAAATAAACACCTAATATTGAAAATATATAATTAAGTTTCGAGTAAAATTATTCTACCGTTATTATTTATAATTTATAAATTTTGTATCTTATTTATTATTTAAATAAGTAAAAGTAATTTTGGAGATTCTTAAATAAAAAAGATGTTCTATTTTTTTAAAAGCTTATCACAATTAGAGACAGTTTAAAACCTAAACCTAATTTTTGCTAGGTACACCCTTTTAATAATTTTATTAAAAAGATGAACATTTTATTAATTATTTAATAAGTTAATCCGAATTTTTGACCTCTTTAAAAAACTTTGATTTTGGTTTGTAATATAAAAGTAATTTAAAATCTATAAACCTAGACTTTAAGTAATTTTAATATGTAAATTTAACGATAAAAAAATACTAATATTATATTATATTATATTATAAAGTAATAATGAAAATCTTATAGAAATTAACTAAATCAATGCATTATTCATGACCTAAAATTATTCTTCATTATAAGATATCTCTATAAATTTTTCGTAAAAATATGTTATTAACTGAGACCCATTAATATTAATAACAATATTATTTTATTATAAGTAATACTTCTATAGAAAACCTATAAAATCTAGGATTTGCTCTTAGTTAATGTCATAATGTATAAAATATTACAGTTCTATTAATGTAATAAAATTTTTAAACTCTTTAAAGATATTAATAAATTAAAAATTTATATAACTATTAAATTAATTAATTTTTATTTATATTTAGAAATACTTAATTTGTGTATGGGCTTTCCGAATTTTTATCATCATTTTAATCCTTGAATTAAACTTTAAAAAATATTAAATTAAATTTTTATGAAACCCCAATAAAATCTTAAGATTTTCCTATAATAAATGAAAAGTTTTCTATTTTTTTATACAAGTTGTAAAAAGATATTAACTACTTGGCAATAAGTCTTCCAAATTACAAGTAATAAATATAATAATTTTTTATAAATCAATTAAATGAATATACTTTAAATAGGGAATTAACTTCGGAAAATGATTACGTTGAAGTTTACAATAAAAAAAAAAATTAAAATAATTATAAATTATTATATTAAAATTATAGTTGTTATTAGGATTTCTATTAAAATTACTATAATATCGATTATTATGAAATTTGTCATCGTAAAAAAAAAAAAATTATATTAATATTTGAATTTTATATAATAATTTTTATTCAATTATTTAATAATTTGTTTTTTAATTTTTTAGAGGATTGTTATTTATATAAAGAATGCTATTATTGTGATGATAACTAATATTGTTCAATATGTAAAAGTTCCATATCTGGTCCGCAAAGGCTTGCCCCCGAATGTTCGTGTCCTGATGGATTTTATTAAAGTGAATTTTCTTGTTTGAGTATAATAAAACAATATTTTAAAATAATTAAATTTTTTTACACATTATATAATATTTCTGCAAAATATTTTATAGCTTGTAAATTTTAATGTGCTACATGCTCAAATGATTCAACAAATTGTTAGACTTGTATAGAATCGACTCCACAAAGATTAATATAAGATAATTGTTTATGCCCTAAAGGATACTATTAGGAATAATAAGAAATAAATTGTAGATGTAATTAATATTTTATTGACTAATAAATTAAATTAAATTTATTATAACTATAATTTTAGAATGTTCAATAAAATGTGAAACATGTTTAGACGAATTTTATTGTTTAAAATGCGGAAAATTTAGAAAATAAAACCCCCCAATTTGTGATTGTATAGATAATTATGGTATAAATAATTTAACAAATCAATGTGAAAAATGTCCTTTCAATGAGAATAAAATAATATTGAACGGAGTTTGTGTGTGTCAAGAAAATTATACACTTAAAATAAATAAAAATAAAACAAATTTTTATTGTGAAATTGACAAAAATACAGGAATCTACAAAATAGCATACTTATCATAATAAATATCTAAAGCATTTATGTTAATTTTGCCAATTCTTTTTATGATTACTAAGCCTTAATATATTTCATGTCTATATCAGTTGTAATTTTCGCAATATTTCATCTTTTATAATATAGAATAGCCTAAATTTTTGGTCGAATTTTTCCAAAGATTAGACTTTAATTTTAAATTCATAAATGAAATAATTCCTCTTAATTAAAACTACTAAAAACCTCCTCCTGGATTTATTAAAATGAACACTGATGCATTTTTATTAAGAAATATATTCAATTATATTCTTTTTGCTACAATTTTTAGTATAATTTATAGTTTTGCAAAGTTTATTTAACATAAAGCTAAATATCATCCATTATAATAAGAGGAAAATTAGGATAAAAAACTCAAAAAAATATTTTATGATATAACAAAATATATAGTAAAAAAGTTTAAATACAATGAATAGATTGCTTTATTTATGGGATTCTATATGGATATTTTAATATTCAGTTTGGTCAACTTAATTTAAATCCAAAATTTTAATAAAATAACAATAATTAACCAAATATTATCCTTTATTCTAATAACTATGGTAATGATATTTTTCATATTTCAGTTATTAATAACAAAGAAATACTACAAAATTAATATTTTAATTTAATAATATTAAAATAACTTACCGAATCAAAGAAATATGAAAATATTGAATAACCTAATTAAATAAAAAAACCAAATTAATAAACAATTTAAGATATTTTTCTAAGATTTAAATTAGGATAATGTATTTTAATACGGATTTTAGTTTTTAATCTTAATTTAAAAAACACTATATTCTTTAAGCTTGGTTATACTCAATGATATGCCAGTTTTAGCGATATTTTTACTATTAATATTTAGTTTAAATAAAATATACTACATTATTAAATATAAACCTTACAGTTAATATAAATACAACATAAAAGATTTAATAGTAGAAATAATAATAATCATACAATTTTATTGTGGATATTAGATGCACATGTTTAAAAACTTATTTACTACTTAATTTTACAGCAATTTCATTATAATATTGAGTTTATTTTTGTTTTTAATACAAATAAGTTATTTTGTAGAAATATCTGTTAACTATTTGAGAAATTATGGAGAGAATTAAAATTAAATTAGATAAATGAATTATCAGTCTATCTTTTATTTTAATTTTAGAAGATTTCTTTGAGAGAAAAAGTTCGATTTTTAACATATGATAAATTAATAATAATATACAATAAATAAATGTTTATATATATATGTATAATTTTTAATATATGTTCAAATTATATTTTAGTATAAATTTTTCATATTATAAAAGGATATTATTTAATTAATTTTTTAATAATTTTTTTATTTTAATAAATAAGTTAGTTTAATTAATTTATATTTCAAAAATTAACCTACAATAAACCATAAATATTTATACTAATACTAAATACATTTTATATAATAGTGCTATTTTGTAGATGTTTTATTAAATTTCATTAATTTTAATAAAATCATAATAAAACTAAAAACATAAAAAAATAAATAATCTAAGCCTTAAAAATTAAGTTGTAAATAGAACATGAAAAAAGATAAAAACATAAAATTTTAGTATTTTTATTTCTTATCTGTCACTTTTTTGGTAATCATAAATTGCTATTCAGGTGGAGATATTTATTCTTAGAGTTAATTTGATTCTCAAATTGCAATCATAGAAAATTTAACTCTAGATTAATAATAAGCTGTAACTTCATTATCATTTATAGGAGGAGCAGACAGTACTACAGACCTTATTAATATTGATGAAATTGTAAAAATAAAAGACTTTATAAATTGCGAAAGTTTTTATTTCTACGTAAGGTAAAATACTCCTCTCTTATTATTTTTATATTTTATAATACTATTTATTAATTAATTCATTGTAGGCTTATTTTTAATTTTTTTTTTACTATTTCAATTCAATTAAATTATCAATTAATAATAAATTAATAAATATATAGAATATAATTTTACTTACAAAAAGCTTTTTAAAGCTCTATTGTATGAATTTATAATATATTTTTATTCAACCAGTGAATTTTATTAAATAAATATTTGTAAGGTATTCGGGAGCCTCTCTTAATTTTGATAAAATAATTGAATCATTAAGCAATATGACTAAATTAAAAAGTTTATCACTTATATTTGTTTCTTGTGGTTTTACAGATATTTCAGGACTTCATCAAACCCTAGAAAATAACTTAGATTTAAATAATCTTGTTTTGAATTTTCAGTAATTAATTTACATATAAAATTTTATTTAAAATTTATTAAAATAACTAGAAATTAAAATATTGAGCATATATCAGATATAATTAATTCTGCTAAACTGTTGAAGGATCTAAAAATCTTCACTTTTTAAATTAGGTAAAATTTAAAATCAATTATGATTATATTTATAAATTAAATTAATATTTTCATTAATTTTTAGATAGGGAACGATTTCAAACATTAATTCTTTTTCCGGATTATTTGATAACAAACCCAATCTTATTAGAATAAGAATTCTTTTAGAGTAATATTAAAAAATTTAAATGTTTTTATAAAATAAAGTATAATAATACATAATACATAGGAAGAATAATATAAGTGACATCTCTGTATTTTAAAGTATATTTTTAAATATAAAACAGGAATTGAAAGTATTAGTCTTAGCTCTAAAGTATTTATAAATATATTTATTTTTAAATATTAGCCTAAATTTTAAAAAATACATAAATATTTTTTAATTAATTACTTAGTGATAATCCCATTCCAGAAGAATATTAATTATAAGATTTTATAGAAGGAGTAAAAATAGAAAAATTAAATATTCAAATAGGATAAGAAGGATAAGTTATTTAAAATTTTTAAATAAAAAATTAGTATATAAAATAGCTCAATATATTAGCAAATATGAAATTTAAAGGTTATTCTCCTAATATCTTTTAAGACCTTACAAATTTAGAAAAAATATAGATAATTATTTAAAATGTCAATTATCCCGAAGAAATAAAATATATTATTGACGAAATTTCTAAAACAAATGTATCACAATTAAGAATCTATTATTAGTAATTAATTAATTTTAAATTTATTATTTTTTATATTTTTAATTAAATAATAAAAATTTAGCTACTATCCAGTAACTTTAGATTTCAACCACATTTCATATCTTAATTTATTTGAAAATGTTTAAAATCAGATCAAAGATTTGTATCTTTTATTTTAGTAAAATAATTAATAATTACATTATTTTTAATTTTTTTATAAAATTTTAATAAAAATCTTAGTTAATGTCAGAATTAGCTACTAGATTAATGGTCTAATATTATTTACCAGTTGAAACTATTAGAAAAATTACAGATCAATTATTAGTAAAGTTTAGATTTAAATATAATATAGTATTATTCTTTATTTTCCAATTAATATTTTTTTAAAATTTATAGCTATATGTCAGATACAAGTTTTATTCCTTAAATAAAATCGGATTCCTTATTAGATCTAATAATACTCTATTAGTAAAATTTCTAAAAATTAATAAATTATTTATACACTTTTAAGTTATACAAATTTTATTTAATAAAGTTAAATACCTACTGAATATGTCTATTAATATACAGAAGAGTTTATAAAATATTCACCCAGTCTAAATAGCATTTAATTAAAATGGATGTAAATAAAATAAAAATTTTTAATAATATATGTAATTATTTAACTATAAAATTATAAAATAATTAGGTACAAACTTTAGTCAAGTTAAATGACTACCTTTTCAAATATATTTATTCCTTTAGCTTCTTTAAAAAATTTAGAAACAATTCATTTTTAATTTTAGTAAAACAAGATTTTAAAATCTAAAATAAAACAATTATTAATATATTTTTTAAAAAAAATATAGTGAATGTTAATTAACTAATGTCGACTGGATATAATTAACTGGTTTATCATCTTCACTGAAAAACTTGGAATGGAATTTTTAGTAAATTTTCAAAATATTTTTAATTTTAATTTTGAAATTTATTTTAAAATAATTTTAATTTTTAATCCAAAAAAAGTAATAATAATATTAATGACGCCAGTGGCCTTTAATTTTCTATTCCTTTATCTGATAAATCTACTTTATAATCTTACAAACTGAACTTACAGTAGAAAAATATTTATTATTAATTATATATTAATAAATTGTATAAAAAAATTTTTTAAAATAAGGTATAATTCTATTACAAATGTAAATTTCTTAACAAATATATTTAATGGGTGTTCTTCGTTAGAAACATTGACATTATATCTGCTGTAATATATTAATTAAATTTATTTATATTTTTCTACACTTTTACTATAAATATAACTTATTTTCAGATATAATTAATACTTAATTAATTTTTTTTAATAAAAGAAATAATAATATAGCAACTATAAGCAATTTAATAGGATTTATTTCCGACTCCTAAAGTAGTTTAAAATCTTTAACCTTTGAATCCAGAAGCAACCCTATTTCAGATTACAATAAATTAAAAGATATTTTTACAGATCTTTTTAGGAATTAATATAAAATAGGTTAAAATTTGAACTATATTTCAGTAGATTTCCCAGAGTAAATTAAATTTATAAAAAATTTGTAAATTTGTAAAATGTTATAAAATTTATTTAATTAATTAATTATAATATATATTTCAAATTTTTAGTCAAATATTTGGAAAACCTTAAGTTTTTAATAATCTTTCATAAACAGGTAGTTATCTTGTTCTTGGGGATACAGGATACTGTTTATCAACAGTTTCTTAGCCCGTTACATATTAATTAATTGGTACAAACACGAAAATGTGTAGCGGTATATATTATACTATAATTTTTTAATTTTATAAATTTATTATGATACTTTTTATTTTTTGTATATTATTATTGTTTTATTAAATTTATATTTTGTTTAGATTGCAATAATGTAGGCTGTTTTACCTGTCTTCCATAAGATACCAATTAATGTACGGAGTGTAGATATTCATAAATAGCTAGAAATACTAGTGATTGTTTGTGTCCAATAGGATCATTTGAAAATGAGTACTATACTTGTGAAGGTAACATTAAAAAAAATAAAACCATATAAAACAAATTAAAAAATATTTTTATAAAAATTTTGATAAAATAATAAAAAATAAATTAGCATGTCCCATTTAATGTAATGGAGATTGTATTGATAGATAACATTGTAATGGATGTAAAATAGAGCCTTATTTTTAAAGATTGGGTGAAGATTGCCACTGTCCAATCGGAAGTTATCATAATGAAAATGAAGGCATATGTCTTGGTAAAAATTAAAATTCTAATTGTCAATTTTTCTAATATAATACATAATATGATAGAAATTAAAATGGATATAATTACGTAATATTAAAAATTAATTTTTTATAATAGAATGTGATGTATAATGTTATAGCTGTGTTAATAGTCCATCAGAGTGCCTATTATGTAGTAGTATAATAAGAAAATAACCACCATTATGTGAATGTGATTTTGGATATTATGAGGATGACTAAGGATAGTGTGTTAGTAATTTTTTATTATTTTATATTTAATTTATATTTTATTTATATTAATTATATAATTTTTTATATTATTATAAAAAGAATGTTAAAAATGGTGTAAGACTTGCCTTGAAAGTAAAAAATCTTGTTATTCAGGTAAAAATTTAATTTTATATTCAATTTTTTATAAATTTGAATTTAAAATATTAAATTATCTAAAGAAAAAAATTTTTGATATATTAATAGGCAAATTAATATGTCAAAATTTTTAATTTTAATTAGAATTTATTTCTAATTTTTTTTATTTTAATTAATTAATTATGTATAATGAATTTCACGTTCCTTTTAAATTTATAGATATTAAATTATAAATTTATGTAAAAAATTAAATTAATTAATTTCAACATTTAAATTATATTCTTATTATAAAATATAAATACAAATATTATATATATATGTGAATATGTAAAAAAGTTTTTTTGTTATATAAAAAAATATAGAAAAAATTAAATATTCTAATTCTTGTCTAACTCATTATATAGAATTTATATATATAAAAAGAAATAATTGATTTTATTTAAAAATAAAATTATGGTCCTCTAATAATTTTACATATTTTAATCATATAAGTATTTAGAAAAAAATTGATAAAAAATTAAACATATATTTAAGGAAAATTAAAAACATAGAAAAAAAAAAAATTAATATGAAAGTGAAGAATAAAAAAATTTTAAACCATTTTTGTATTTTTGTCATTTTAATCTTATTGATTAATTGTTAACAATCTTAAATCTTTAATTCCTAATAATCTAACCATGAATTTAAGAATAATAACGTAGATCTAAAGATTAAATTTTTTTATTATCAAAATGATAAAATAATTATTCCATCTTCAGAAATTGATAAAGATCTAAAATAATAACTAACTATGACACGCACTTAATTAGAATATTAGTTATAGTATAACAATTATTTACATGAAATACTAAAAATATTTTAAGACTCAGAAAATAAAGACTTTTATTTATCTCATAAATTTTAAAGCCATTGCAAAAGTTTAGAAATTATGTTAAAAAATGAGTATTTCATAGATTATTTAGATTTTAGCTTAAATTTAAATTAAATGAAATTTAAAGATAAAAATAATTTGGATGAAGTTTAAAATTTTGAATAATAATTTGACGAGACAAAGAAGCTAATAAAATTGTGTGTACAAAAAAATTCTGTAAAATACTAAAAAAAGAAATAGTTTAATAAAAAATTTTTATAATTGTTTGATGTAAAAATTTGTATCATATATTATAAATATTTTATTTTTTAGATTTTCTTGAATATTCCTATATTTGAGCAGAGAATAGACGAAAATTAAATATTAAGCCTGGTTTATTTTGCAATTGAAGATATTTTTAGCGAATTAATTACAAAAAATAACTTAAATGAATTTGAAAATATACAAAATTTAAAAAGAAAACTAGTTACTTGTAATTCCGACGAATGGGATAATGGTGGAGTTTGTCAGTGTAATAAAAAAATTTATATATTATTAAAAGTTATAAAATTGACTGAATAATATAAAAATAATTAAATGATAAAATTTAAAAGAATATGTAAATTTTATTTATATATATGTAATTTATAAATAGAATGTCCTGCGCACTGTGCCTCATGCAATAATGCATCAGATTGTACTAGTTGTATTGGAATAGGTAGAGAATATACTACCTCATTATGTGAATGTTCAACTGGCTATTATGATAATGGAGTTGATAATTGTTCTAGTAAACAAAAAAATTTACTAATTATTATAAAATAATTATAAATTTATCTTTAAAAGCTTGTCCTTCTAACTGTTCTGCATGTAACGATGGTAGTACTTGTACTGCATGTATTGGAAATTTCAAAACTACAAGTAGTTTATGTACTAATTGTTTAACAGGCTATTATGATAATGGAGGAGCAAATTGTGTCTGTAAATAAATAAATAATTTTAATATATTTTGTATTGGTATAAAATAATAAATAAGTCATTTTTTTAACTTGTTTATTAATTAATAAAAGTTTAATAAAAAATTTTTATAATTGTTTGATGTTTTACTTTAAATTGAAATATATATAATATATATCTTTCATAGGTTATGAAAAGAGGTTAACAAGAAAAAATTTAACATAGATATAAATAAAAGAAATACAATAAATAAGATATTAAAGATTACAGTTTTATCACTGAAATGAATGTAAATAAATAAATAAATAAATAAATAAATTATAGCTTGTCCTACTAAATGTTCTGCATGTTCTGATGGTACTACTTGTACTGCTTGTGTTGGAAATAATTGGACTACCGCTAGTTTATGCACAGCTTGTCAAGCAGGGTTTTACGATAATGGAGGAACAGATTGTGTTTGTAATATTTTATATAATAAAAAAATAATTTAACGTGATTATAAAGGTGGTTATCCAACCCTCATCCAAAATAAATATATTCAAAAAAAAAAATTTTAATATGAAAAAATATGTTATTTAATGAAAATATTAAAAAAACATTCCTTTTTTCAAGGAAATATATTAAAATAAAATTTGGAAAAATTAAAAGAATTTTTAAAATAAATTATGTGACGGACAGATGTAGAAAAAAAAAATATTATATGGTTATAACATTAATTATTTCATAATATTTATCTAAATCAAGTATAGTGATTTCTCTTTTAAAATCACTATATTTTGATAAAAAAATTATTTACTTTTAATTAGAGTTAAATTTTTTATATAAGGTAAGATAAAAAATTAAAATTTTATTATTATTTTTTCTCAATATTAAAAATTTTAGATAGAATAATGAAAAAATCAAGAACCTTTGATAAATAAAATTATAAAAAAATTACAATTTTTTTTAAGGCATGAATATATTTATAAATTTATGTATGAATTATTTTATAAATTTATTCAACTTTATTTTATATTATTTTTTATTTTGAATATTTTTTATATTATTCTTAAATTTTACCAATTTTAAATGATATTTGGGAATTTAAATATCTTAAATAATGTTTACATAGTAAATACTTCTTTATATTATATAAACATATTTAATTATATTTGGCCACTATAATAATATTTTTTAAATTTACTGTTTATCTTAAATTTAGTATTTAGTTTTTCCATTACCTTTAGCAAATAATAGAATGTATAAAAAAATAAATTCCAATTATTATTTTTTAATTTTAATACTCATAATAATGAATTAGAAAAATATATCTATAATTTATGTTTGGGTAGTTTCCTTTATTTATAATTTTTAAAAATTATCTTTTAAAAGCTTGTCCATCTAACTGTTCTGCATGTACAGATGGTAGTACTTGTACTGCATGTATTGGAAATTTCAGAACTACAAGTAGTTTATGTACAAATTGTTTAACAGGCTATTATGATAATGGAGGAACAAATTGTGTCTGTAAATAAATAAATAATTTTAATATATTTTGTATTGGTATAAAATAATAAATAAGTCATTTTTTTAACTTGTTTATTAATTAATAAATAATTTTTAAAATTTATATCTTTAAAGCTTGTCCTTCTAACTGTTCTGCATGTACAGATGGTAGTACTTGTACTGCATGTATTGGAAATAATTGGAATATTAGTAGTTTATGTAAAACATGTTAAACAGGTTTTTATGATAATGGAGGAACAGATTGTGTAGGTAAAATAATAATTTATTTTAAATTATTAAAATAAATTTAAAGTTACATAGTTTATTTTTAATTTTTATTTATTAATACATAATTCTAAAATTTATCATTTAAAAGCTTGTCCTACTAACTGTTCTGCATGTACCGATGGTAGTACTTGTACTGCTTGTATTGGAAATAATTGGAATATTAGTAGTTTATGTACAACATGTTAAACAGGTTTTTATGATAATGGAGGATCAAATTGTGTTGGTAAAATAATATTATAAATAAAAGTTTCAATAATTAAATAATTAAACAAACAAACCATAAAATAAATAAATAAATAAATAAATAAATAAATAAATAAACATAACATAACATAACATAACTTAACTTAACTTAACAAATAATTAAAAAATAAATTAAATATATAAACCAATAAAACAATTAACAAAGGAATAAAGAAAATCGCCGAACAAAAATTCCAAATCTTCTGCCTCTCTATAAAAATACATATTTACTTATAATTTAAGAAAAATAATTAATATTAATATTATGTGAAAATAACTAATTAAAATATACTTAATACTATAATAAATAGAATAAAAATATAAACCTAATATATTAAAATCTAAAATAAAATAACATATATTCATAAATTTCTGTTTTTTTAAAAAACAAAGCAAGTGTATATTTTTTATATAATTACTTAAATTGATAATTTTAAAAAAAATAAATTTAAATTTAAATTTTAAGCCTGTCCCTAATATTGTTAAGATTGTAGTAATGCAAGTACTTGTACTACGGGGTGTTATGGTAGTAACAGAGATTTAGCAGACATTTGTAAATGTGTTGATGGTTTTTTCCAAGATGGAACAAATTAAAATTGCGCCTGTAAGATATATTTATAATATCATAATAATAAATTAATAAAATCAATAACTCTATAAAAATACATATAAAAATTTTAAATTTTAAATTTTAAATTAGCATGTCCTGATGATTGTTAAACCTGTACAAGTCTGACATCATGTTAAACCTGTATCGGAGCAAATAGAGATGAAAATAATCTTTGTAAATGTCATGATGGGTTTTTCGATGACGGTACCAATGATGATTGCTAAGGTAAAATTTATAAATTAAATATGGCAACAAAATTTTATCTTTTTTCAAAAAAAATACATTATATTTTAAAAAAATAAACTATTAATTAATTTTTAGCATGCGACCCTTTATGTACAAAATGTTCCTCACTAACTAACTGTTCAGAGTGTATAGGGCTAAATAGAGATGTTAATAATGTCTGTGTATGTTCAGACGGTTATTGGGAATAAGGAAATAATGATTGTACCTGTAAACAAATATATTTTATATATATATATTATCATATTTTTTATTTTAAATAAATAATACATAATTAATTTTTAATCATTAAATTTACCAATAATAAAATAAAAAAGAGTGTGACTGGAGATGTTTGACATGTACAAGTCCTACTGATTGTGATTCCTGCATTGATACAACTGGGGTAACTAGAGACGTTAATAATACCTGTGAATGTAAAAATGGATACTATGAAGATAACTAAAATGAATGTCCTCCCTGTGTTTTCCCTTGTCAATGGTGTACAGACGCTGTTACCTGCACAAAATGTGTCGATCCGCCTTCTTCAGCCATTTAATATAGACAAGTCCCTGTTTGGAACTGCGCTTGCCCAGATGGTAAAAAATTAAAAAATAAATTTAATTTAATTAAATTAAATTAAACTTTAAAATTTTGAAGAAAAAAAATTAATAATAATATTTATTTTAAATATTGAAAATTCTCTATAAAAAATATAATATCACAAATAAAAATGTTAAATTTTATTAAAGATATAATTAACTTTTTTATTTTCATTATTATTTATTTATTTATTTATTTATTTATTTATTTATTTATTTATTTAATTAATTAATTTATATTATATTTTTATTTAGGAACCTATAATTAAACTGACAGTAATCATTCAGATTATCTTGCTTGCAGATTATGTAATTACCCCTGTGACTTTTGTATAGACGATCTTACTTGTGTGGCTGATGAGTGTGCAACTGACGATTACAGAGTTGCAGGAGATGACTAATGTTCTTGTATTGATGGCTATTATGACGGCGGCGATGGAGTGGGCTGTGTTGGTAAATTTAATATTTAATAAAAATCAAAAAAAATCAAAAAAAAAAATCAAAAAAGTAGACAAAAAAATAAACAAAAAAATAGAAAAAATTGATAAAAAATTAATAGAAAATAGATAAAATAATTTAGGTTACTTTATAATACCAAATAATAAATAAAATATTTAATAAATTTGAAATATGTTAATATTTATTTTTTATATATATAGAGTGTATGCATGTATGTGACACTTGTGTCAATGGTATTAGTTGCGAAACTTGTGCAGATTAAAATAGAAGTACTTCTGATAATTGTGCTGAATGTAGCATTGGTTATTTTTAACTTCCCTCAGACCCTGTGTGCTACCCTTGTGATAAAAAATGTCTCAAATGTGAGAATAATAGTACAAATTGTACTGAATGCTTTAACACATGTAATGTTTTAATTTTTTAATTTTCAAAAATCTTTAATTTAAATTATATATATATTTATTTAAATATTTTATTCTATAAGAAAACCGAAGTACCGTAACTCCAAATTGTGACTGTGAATTCGGATATTATGAATATTTGGCATCATCTGGTAAAAATTTATTAAATAATCTTTAAATAAAAAACATAAAATAATAGTAAAAATAATTTATTTTAAATTTAATAAATTTAATAAATTTATATAATAGGAATACAAGAATGTTCAAAATGTCCTGATAAATGTAATGGATGCTCAGACCAAAATACCTGCGATGCTTGTGCAAGTACTACGACAAGAACATTCAATTCCGGAGCCTGCACATGTATTTCCGGGACTTATGATACTGGAGAAGTAGATTGTCTTGGTAAAAAGATAAATTTATACAAAATTTTGTTTAATAAATAATCAATTTAATTAATAAAAAGAAAAAAAAATATTTTAATTTATATATTATATTATTCGAATCTATTAAAATATTTTTAAATAAAGCCTGTCCCTCTAACTGTTCTACTTGTTCTAATTATAGTACTTGTACTGCCTGCCCTGCAGGATCTAACAGAAGTACTGCTAAATAATGTGAGTGTTCAAATGGCTACTATGATACAGACGCTGTTAATTGTAGTCAATGTAATTTTAAATGTTCTACATGTGAAAATTTAGCTACTGACTGCTTAACTTGTTCAAGTACAACTAGAGACATAAATTTAAATTGTGCTTGTAAACCTGGCTACATCGAATCTAACACAGCTGTTTGTACCTGTAAATTAAATAAAAATAAAATAAAATAAATTATAATAAAATAAAATAAATTAAATTATAATATAATAAAATAAATTAAATTATAATAAAATAAATAATATTTAATTTAATAAATAATAAAACAAGCAATTTAAATTATATTTTTAACCATATTTACTTAATTTCCTATATTATAGATATCTAACTCAATTTTTTTTATTTTTCTTCTATTTTTCAATTTAATTTTAATACCTTTTATTTAAAATCATAAATTAAATTATTTTTAATAAAATATACATAATTATTTTTATTTTTATTTTTTAAGCCTGCGCCGCTAAATGCTAAACCTGTTCCGGCTCAGCTTCCACCTGCACTACTTGTTCAGATTCTAAAAGAGACATAAATAAAAATTGTGACTGTAAAGATGGATATTTCGATAACGCAGGAACTTGTGTCGCTTGTTAACATCCCTGTTCTCAGTGTTCTGGAAGTGCTACTGCTTGTACTGCTTGCGTGGCCGGCTCATTTAGATAAGGAATCAGTAATAACTGCGCTTGTATCTCAGGTAAATAATTAATATCTTAAATTAAAAAAAAAATAATTAAAGTTAATTATGATAAAAATTTTGATAAAAGTATATTATTTATTTTATATAAACGTAATCCTACAATTTATTTAATTTAATTTTAAAATAGGGTATATCGACATCTGTAAGAAAATACTATTGGCTTAATAATTTTTTTTATTTAATTTAAAAAATGTTTATTTTACTTTAAATTTTATTTAAAACAGATTATTCTGCCCCAACTAACAAGTACGTCTGCGAATAATGTTCTTATCCTTGCTAAACATGCACTACATCTAAAACTAATTGCACCAGTTGTCTCACAACAGCCAACCGAGTTTCCACTACAAACTGTAGTTGTAACACCGGTTTCTACGACACAGGTACAAGTTGCGCAGGTAAATTTTTTTCTTCAATTTCTCACTTTTCTTTATAAAAAACTTTAAAAATAAAAATTAAAATTCAATAAATTAAAAGTTAAAATTCATAATTTAAAAATTCAGTAAATTAAAAATATAAAATTCAATAAATTAAACAAATTAAAAGTTATAAATATAAAATACAATAAATTCAATAAATGAAAAATATAAAATTAAATAAATAAATAAATTAAATAAAAATTATTAACATTAACCCAACAAAAAATATAAAAATTAACCAAAAAAACTCATTTTTTAAAGCCTGCTACCACCAATGCACCTCCTGCTCCGCCTACAAAACCTGTACGGCCTGCTCCTACAGCGGCTCAGCGCCCAACTGTTCCTGTAATCCCGGCCAGTACGACAGCGGCTCAACTTGTCTCGCCTGCCCCGCTGGCTGTACTTTCTGTACTGGCTATAACTAATGTACTGAGTGCCAAAACGGCTTTTACGACGCAAATTTGGGCCTTGGAGCCTATAAAGACTGCGTTTAGTGCGTTTATCCCTGTAAAAACTGTATTTCTTCTAATATTTGTCTTACTTGTGACAGAAGTAATACTGATGGGGCGCCTGATTGTGCCTGTTCTAACGGGTATTTTGAAGATAGTAGTGCTAATCCTGTATGTGTAGCTTGTGATTATCCTTGCGGCAATTGTCAGGGAAGTAGCACCAATTGTTTAGGTAAAATAAATGAAATTTAATAAAAAATATATATATAAATATTTTAATTTTAATTTTATTATCTTTTAAAAAAATCATTTTGTTAAAATTGATTTATTTTTTATTTAAATTTGTATTTATATCAGATTGCTATAACGCCTTCAGAAGATTACCAGCACCTGGGTGCGGCTGTGAACCCTCTTATTTTGATTATAATAATAGTTGTTCTCGTAAATTAATATATATATAATATAATTAAATTAATTATTAATATTGTAATTAAATTATATATAAAATAATTAATTTAAGAATGTGAATATAAATGTGACACTTGTTCCTCTTATTCTGTGTGCTTAACTTGTTCCGATACAAATAGAGACCCAACTAATAATTGTAGCTGTGTAAGTGGATACATTGATATTTAGGAATAACTTTGCCAAAGTAATAAAAAATATATTTAAAATTTCGATAATCTTAATTATATAATATATTTTTAATTTAAAATTTAAATTTAATAATGATTTATTTATTTATATATTTTTAATTTAAGAATGTAGTTACTTCTGTTCATCATGTTCGGGAAACAAAGATAATTGTATAAATTGTTCTGATGTGAATAGAAATCCAAGTGATTCTTGTAAATGTAACATTGGCTTTTATGATAGTGGAGTTGCTTAATGTCAAACTTGTTCACATAAATGTTAATAATGTGTAAGTTCTTCAACTTATTGTACTTAATGTTCTAGCGCAACTAGAATAACTACTCCAAATTGTGATTGTAAAGCAGGGTATTATGATGATGGAGTAAGTGCTGATTGTGTTGGTAATTAATATATATTCTAATTTTAATAAGTTAAAGAATATATAATAAAAAAATCCCTAATTTAACAAAAATTAAATAAATATAATTGATAATATTAATAAATTTTTAAAAAAGCTTGTAACGTTGAATGTGAATCTTGTGCTGATTCTACAAGTTGTATTACCTGTTCGGATGTAAACAGAGTTTTGTCATAAAACTGTAATTGTTCTGATGGTTACTACAGTATTCCCGGAGACCCAAAATGTTACAAATGTGTTTCTCCTTGTAAAACTTGTTCAAGTGCTACCGTATGTATTTTATGTATTTCAAGCTCCAATAGAGAACTACCTTCATCTGGTTGTAATTGTCTAAGTGGTAAAAATTAAATTAAATATAATTTTAAATCCATTCATTAAGCTATATGAAAACAAAAAATAGATTAAAAAAAATATCATTTATAAATAAAAATATAAAAAATTTTAATTTTAACAATATTTTATCTTCAAAAACGTAACATAACATAAAATAAAATAAGATAATATAATATGATATAACACAATATAACACAATATAACATAATAAACTACAAAATAAAATAACATATAATAATATTACATAAAATAACATATTATAACTTAAAACAACATAAATTAATATAATACAATATAACCTAAAAATATTTTTAAAAAAAGGCTTCTTCGAAAACGGAAGCGGGCAATGTTAGGCCTGTCAATACCCGTGCGCAACCTGTTCCGACGCAAACACTTGTTAAACCTGTATTTCCGACGCTTAAAGAGAAAATTCGCACCCGTGCGCCTGCAACGCCGGTTTTTTCGACGACAGTTCAATTTGCCAAATTTGCGACCCTATTTGTTCTACTTGCGTTTCCAGCAGCGACAATTGCTTAACTTGTATTGATTCTTCGAGAACAAATGCGCCTGTTTGTAACTGTGCTAGCGGGTTTTTTGAAGAGGGAAATGTCTCTTGTACCAGTTGTGATAGGAAATGTGCTACTTGTACTGCTTCTGCGGATAACTGCTTGACTTGTTTTGATAGCACTAGGTAAAAAAAATAAATAAATAAATAAATATAAATTGTTATATTATAATTTAAATTAAAGTTTTATATTAAAATATTATTTAAAAGATATTAAATAAAACAATTAATAAATTAATATAGAGTTATGTTATAAGTTTTTTTATTTTTTAAGTATATTTTAATTTAAATTACATACTAAAAAAATAAAAAATTTATTTAAATGGAATTTAAATATAGTTTCTTAATTTTAACATATTTTTAATAAGAAAAAACCCCCCTCTTTGTGGTTGTGCCGATGGTTATTATGATGATGGTATTAGCAGTAGTTGTTAGGGTATGAATACATTAAATCATATATTAAAAATTTAAAAAATTTAAAATAAAATTATTTATATTATATAATTTACATATTAATATTTAAAATAATATAAATAACATTTATATTAAAGTTTGCGACAGGAAGTGTAAAACTTGTTCAGGAACCGCTGATAACTGCTTAACCTGCTATGATTCAACTAGAGAAAATCCACCTACTTGTTCCTGTGTAGGAAACTTATAAGATGATGGTGTAAGTCCTTCTTGTGTTACTTGTAAATTTAAAATTAATTTTATTTTTTTATTTTAATTAAACTAATTTTCAAATTGATCTTTGATTTTTAATATCGTCCAAATTAAAATTTATTTAAATTAATTTTAAAAGGTTCTTATAAATGCGATACTTGTTCGAGTATAAATACTTGTATCAATTGTTCCTCTGTGACTAGAGACCCTGCACCTACTTGTGGCTGTTCTCCAGGATAGTAAATAAAATTTAATTTTTATAAAAATTTAATTTTTGTATTTAAAAATTTATTTAAAAATAAAGTTATGAAGCAAATGTGGGTGATACCGATTGCACAGCTTGCTCAAGCCCATGTCAAAATTGTAGTAGTAAAACAACCTGTACAAGTTGTATTCCAGGAAGTAACAGAAATGGAACTCCTTCTTGTACCTGTATATCTGGGTAAAATCAAAAAATAAATATCCCAAATTTCAACAATAAAACTAATTATTGAAAATAATTTTTCAATAAAATTTAATTAAATTTAATTAATTTCAAATTTTACTAAGATTCTACGACTATAACGGAATCTGCTACCCCTGCCAATTCCCTTGTCAAAACTGTTCAAATTCAGCCAAAACCTGCTTAACTTGTCAACCAAGAGCCAACATCCAAGCAGCTCCTTCCTGCGAATGTTTACCAGGCTATTACGAAGATTCAGTTACAAAAGACTGTTTGCAATGCAGCGCTGCTTGTCAAGAGTGTTCTGATTTTTCTACTTGTACAATTTGTGCTTCAGGTCTAAAAAGAGACTATTTACTACCTGATTGCGGCTGTTTACCTGGCTATTTTAACGACCCTGCTTATAATGACTGCTAAAATTGCCCTATTGGCTGCGAAACTTGTGATGAAAACGGAAATTGCATAACTTGTTCGCATGTTACTAGAGATATAGATTTTAATTGCGCCTGTTCAGATGGATATTTTGATAATGGAGTCGATAAAGCTTGCTAATAATGTGATAATTAATGTGGAACCTGTGCTACTTCGCCAGATAATTGCTAAACCTGCGCAAATGCCTTGAGACTTTCCACTCCTAACTGTGATTGTAAAGAATATCTAAAAAAAAATTATTTAATGGATTATTTTTTAAACTAATTTTTAAAATTTTCATTTAGGCCCCTCTGGATACTATGATGATAATCACTCTTCTTATTGTTTAGCTTGTGAATATCCTTGTTCTACTTGCTCATCACAATCCACTTGTACTACTTGTGTTAATACTATTAATAGAGATCCGACAACTTGTTAATGTAATTCCGGATATTTTGACAATGGAACTAATTGCGAAAGTAAAATATTATTTTTATTATTTTATAAAAAAAATTATTAATTTAAAATTTTAATATTACTATAGTTTGCGATGATTTATGCTTAGAGTGTACTGGAAAGTCGAATGCCTGTTTAGTTTGTGCCGTTGGAGCTTATAGGACTACTCAACTTCCCTACTGTAAATGTTAAACTGGTTATATTTCTTAGCACGGGTCTCCTGATTGCATCGGTATTCTAAATTATAATTTTTACTTTAAACTATATTTTTCTTAAATTAAAAATTTAAAAATTAAGATGAATCAAACTGTTACCTATTAAACTATTCACTGACTTACGAAGACATGTACACTTACAAATTTAAAATCCTAGAAAACATAGTATTTTCGTCCGCCTTAAAAGCAATGGACCTCTTAAACTACTCTTAAACTCTGTGTAACAAAATTTTCCCTTAATCTTTCATTTCTCAGTTCGGCCAGAAACCTTCCTGTAAATTCGAAAATTACGGAACTTATAAATACACACTCTACATAAAAGTTTCTTAACTTACAACTTTTTCCCCAATGGACTCTTTACGCCTAAAAGATAGCACAATTTTCCAAGTCGACTGCCAATCTAACAACTTTTTTGCCACTACAATTTAATACCACAGTAAAATTGACTTCGTAATTGACAGCTCACTTTCTTTAACGGCCAGCATTTCGGGCTCCAATTTTTACACTAGTTGCGAAAATATAGACGTATATTTAGTAGACAGTACCGAAACTGGAAATAGAGAAATAAATAGCGTAAATTGGTAATTTTTAGCTTCGAATTTGCCTTATGATGACACTGCTCATTTAGCACTTTTAAACAGCGAAATTTCAGCTTTAAGTTTAACGGACACACACTTTTATTTCCCTATTTAATCTATGATATAAAATACAAAATACTCGTTAAATGCTATTTATAATAACTATTTTGGAAATACGGGATCGGCCTAAAAAATTATAGAAATTGGAGAAAATAATAAATTTTATTTAGATTTAACTGTGTTTAATTAAGACCATATGTTTTTTGACATCAATAAAGACCAATAAATTATTTTCTAAACCGTTTTAAATAATTGCGACTAAATTAGTTACACCAAAAAAATTAACTATTAAATTTGGGAATCAGATTCAATTGGTACTTTAAATTAACTTTTGTAAGAGGGATAAACCGAAAATACCATTTAAAAATTCTATTATAATTTAAAAGCTTACTCGTAAATTGAAGGCGTCCATTATATAATGATAATAATTAATATAGATAACAAATTAACAAAATAATAATTAGTTAAATACACTTACAACAGTTTATAACTATTCGCCTATGTATTATTCGGAGATAGACAGGTTCCTTTAGGACAAGATATTTATTTAAAAGTAAAAATTTTAAAAAGTGAAATAAAATATAATATAAATATTTTTTTAATAAAATATATTATTTTTAAATGAATTTAATATAAAATTAGAAATTTAAATTTTTTTTTATCTTAAATTTAAGGCTATTTATGGAGACAACTAAAATTAACTAAATAATCTTTCTGGTTTTTCTTTTACTTGGGACTGTTAGGATCCTACTACTGGCTCTCAATGTCATGATTCAAATGGAAATTTAATTGTTTTAGGTTCGACTTAAGAACTTAAAATAGACTCTTCTAATTTATTGGAATCTCAACAACTTGAATTTATCGTTACTGTATAAAAAGGAGTAAATCAAGTTTAGGCCAGTCAAATAATAACTATAATCGGAAAAAGTATGAAAATTATAATTATAATTATAAATAAATTGATTTTAAATCTTAAAAATATAATCATTTGCTATTTTTAAGTTATATTGTTTATAAAAATTATAAAATTTATATAAATTATTTTATTTTATCTTATCTTTTCTTATTTTATCTTTTTAGCCACTAGCTATTAACAAGTAAGTATCTCGATTGCAAATTGGGTTTATTCTAGTAAAATTAATAAAGATAAATTACTGTAATTTGACATTATTTACGAATAAAATACGAATTATGATAATATAAAATCCAAAGTCGAACTGTATTATTAGTCTGAACTTAAAGGCTCGAAAACCTCTTCTTACTTGTCTTTTGATTTTGCCTTATAAGACATATTTGATAACTACGAAATTGGTGACCCCTATGTTAAATTAATTGTTTATCTAATCGATTCTAAAATTAACTTTAACTATGCCACAACCTTTTTATTGGAGGTAATAATTAATTAAATATTATATATTTATTTAATTTTATTTTTTAATTATTTTATATTATTTTATAATTTTTAATAGGTCAACTAACCTCCTATCATAGGACAAATTTCCCTTTCTAACAATAATACATATTCTTTGTAAAATGAAGTAAAAATAACACTTGACGATTGTTACGGTACAATTAAAATTTTAACTTATTTTATCTAAAATTTATTAAAAATTTAATAAAATATTTTTATATAGATGAAAACCTTCCATTATTATATAAATTCGTTTATTACGAATCTTATTCTGATTACTAAAACGAGCTAAAGCTAGGTTTTTCCCCTGAAAGCAAAAAATCACACTTAATTTAAGACTTTTCATCTCAAAATTCTATTTCTACTTTAATTCCTGTGGGCTAAGATATGTCAGAAACATTAATTATTATGGGAATCGCGCAAGATAGTTATGGCGGACAGTCTAATATAACTACTTTTTATAAAATAAATCCGTTATCTTAGTCTTCATTTAACACAGTTTACAATGATATTCTTACTAAAGTTTAAAAAGGATAATATGAAAACAACATTTAAAAAATCATTTACACTTCTTCTTTATTATAAGAAATTTTTAACAATCAAAATTTAGACATCTCAGCTGTAAATTTCGACACCATTTATGAAATCTTATCTGAACTGTAAAAAACGACAAATTTATTGTCCCAGTAAGAAACCATAGTTAACTCTCTTACTAAAATTATTAAATTTGCAAATAATAATAAAAAAAAAGAAATTTCAATCGATTCTGATATAATAAGTGCCAATGTTAATTAAATTAGAGAAAATGTTGATTATTGTCTCAATTCCTTAACTGTCAGAGAAGAAGAATAAACGGATTTAGTTACTCATGCTTTTTATTGGCAAGATAAAAATACCCAAAATGACTGTTTCACTACCTTGTACTCAAATTTTGATTATTTTGACAGCCTGCTCCTCTTCCAAAACAGTAAATACTTTAAATTTAAATAGATATTATAAATTTTATTTTTTAATTATTTCTTAATATCTTTATATTTTTTTAATAAAAAGATAAATAATCTACAAATAGAAGAAATTTAGCTTAATAGTAAGACACATTCGACATCATCCTAGAAACCATAATAAATACAGGAAAAATGTATAATATTTTCATGCTCCCAAATTCCTACAACGTCGGTTTTACCGGTTCAAGTCTAAAGTAATATTTTTCAAGACTTTCAAATCTGTAAGCAAAATACCTATTCAAGCCCAAATTCTCCTCAGAAATTTTCTATGCCACTTCCGACAAAAGAAAAAATCTGCTCAAAAATTACAAAAACTCAATTTCCGACACCCAAATCCAAAACCTCCAAATCTACGACACAAATCTAAGTGAAACTGAACTAAGTAAAAACACTTTTTCCTTCAAATTCCTCGAATTTCACTCTTCTTTGCTTCCTGTTCAATTTTTCACTCTACCAGAATATAGTAAATAAAAAACATAAGTGCAATTTTTCGACCTTAAACTGCAGCAAAATGTTAACAGTGTCAATTCTTATACTGAATCAACTTTTTCTCTTAAAAATGACCTGCTTTTTACACTGGCTTTTAACTATCCTGAATCTGAGTAAACTTAAAATTTAGAACTTTTTACCTGTATAATATAAAAATAAGGAAGCTAGAATTGGTCCAAAGGTAAACTTTTTTTTTTTTTTAAATTAATTTTTTTTATAAATTTTTTTTTTTTTTTTTTACAAGCTTTCAATTATTAAAAATTTATTAACAATTTTTTGTAATTTAAGATTCTTGCTCAACTGATGTTGATGAAAAAAATGAAGTTGTTTATTGTAACTGTTCATAAATGGGCTATGTGACTGTTATTTAGGACGATGATTATATTTTTACTGCGAAAGATATAGAAAAAGAGTAAATAAATAAATAAATAAAAATATATTAAATACAAATTTATAAATTTAATAATTATGTATTATTATAGTTTTATAATATTTTTAATTTTCGATAATTTTTAGCACTACTTCCATAAGTGATTTATTCACTACCTGGCTCTTCTACTTAGTAACAGTCTACTTTTTAATTGAAATTTTATTCATGTATTTGGGTAGAAAATAAGACCAGATTGACAAAATAAAAGTAGAAAACAAGTTTTAAATTCAATAATACATGCAAAAAGAACAGTAATTTCAATAAAATGGTCAAAATCTAGGTGAAAATGAAAACCAAGAAAACAATTCACCCTTTGGAAAATCTTTCCATAATACTTAGCAATAACTTTAATAAAATCCTGCTTCTCTTATGGATCTTCAAAAAACTGATATTATATATAAAAAAAATGAAAATGAAAATGAAAATTAAGAGGAATTTAATTAATAGCAAAACGTTTTACAATAAACACAAGAATAATAGTTGGCAAATTTGACTCAATTTAATTTTAAAAATAGAAAAATGCAAAAAAAATATCAAGGAAATAATAGAGTTGTTAGAAGAAATAGGAAGCAAAATTAGTTTGAAATTGGTAAAAATTAATAAGAAACTGCAGTAACAAATTTTGACCATTAAACTAGTTAAACTAAATTTTAAGGATTTGACAGTTAAAGTGAGTTTGAAATTGATTCGCCTTTTAAAAAATCCAAATAATAATTGAAAAAAACCGAAAATTAATAATTTGAAAATTTATATGATATTTAATTTGATGAAAAATAAACATAGTTGCAAAATTTACAATAAAAAAGAAGAAAATAATTTAGTTTATCTAACACTATGTAAATTTTTGATGAAGATAATGATATTAATGATAAAAATGAAGATAAAAAAACCAATTATGCAACCTAAACAAAAGGTTTTTATAAGGCCCAAAAATTTTCGCTCACAAATAATAATTTTATGGAATAAGAAAACTAATTTGAAGAAGAAAGAGAATTTTAAATTACAGATAATGAAAATAAAAATGACATAAAAAACAAAACATTCTCCAATTTTAAAGAAAAATTAAGTAATATTAACGATATAAATAATAATGAAAATGAACCTAACGAGCTATAAATAAACTATTCAAATTAAAGTAAAATAAATAATTAAAATAACTAAAAATTTGTCGAAAATGATATTATAGAGGAAATTAGCCAAAATAGCCAGTAAAGTGAAAATTCAAATGAATAGGACTTTAATATTAAAATTCAAAATTAATTAGAAAATTAGTAAAATAGTTCATTTGTTTCTAATAATAATATTTCTTAACATAATGATTAATCTTTTGATATGTTTAAACCTTAAAATACTTTGAGCAATATAAATTCAAAAGATAATGAAAATTTAGAAAAACAAACTAATGGACAAATTTCTGTTGTTAAAATAATTGACGAAGATAATGAAGAAAAAATTAGCTATGATTAAGGTATTATAAATTTTAAATTTTAAAAAAATTTTTTAAAAATAATATTATAATTATATACATTTATAGAAAAATAAGTAAAATCATAAACAAGAAAAATATAAGCCTTTAATAATTTTGATGACGATAATCAATTTGATGAAATATCAGACGAAGATATAGAACATGAAGATATTATCGAAAATTAAAGAAAATTGTAAAATTAAATAAATCAAAGGCAAACATAAAATAAAAATGAAATTTAAACCTAAAAATAAATTGAAAATAACAATAAATAATTAGATGAAAAATAAATTAATTAAAGATATTAAAAAACAGGGAGAAAAGATAGGCCTTAAGAATTGAAATAATTCAAAACATAATGGTCACTTAAATTTGACTATAAGGTAAAAACTATAACTTAAAAAAAATTTTAAAGATAATTTTAAAAATTTTTTTAAAGATAATTAGTAAAATAATAATAATTATGGTTATTTATTAATAAATAAATTAATCTATTTATTTATTTTAATTTATTTATTTTTAATTTTAAGGTATACCTTGAATTTTTCTCAATATATAACATATTCGACCCCTAATATAAGAGAACAGTTAGATATATGGTGTATTTCCAAAGATTTTTCTTAGCTATGCTTATTATTTCGCTATTAATACCAGTAAATTAAATATATTAATATAAAATTAACAAAATATATCTTTTTATAATAAATAAATAAAAAAATAAGTACAGAATTATAATATTATAATCAATTATTTTACTATTTCTTTATATCTTTTATTTTTATATATTTATAAGTATAAATAATTTATAATTTATAATATATATTTTATATTTTTAAAGGATGATCAAACGGATGACATAGTTTTTAAAGTAGTATTATTAGGCTCACTATTTGTTTATGCATTTTCTTTGCTAAATTTATTTTTACATAAATTATTTTCGTGCTGTTTAAAGTCGAATATTAAAAATTATATAACTATTTTAGTATTAACCTTAATTTAAATGGGAGCCATATTCCTAGTATTTTACAAAGCAATTAATTTGGAAAAATACATATCGAATCAGTAAAATTAATTTAAATTAAATTAAATTTATATAAATATTTGTAATTTTTTATCTAAAATTTTTTATCTAATTTTCTAATTAATAAATATAGATGGGCTTTAGGTGCTTTAATTTTTCTCTCTATAGATTTCATACTTATTTAATTTTGTAAAGGTGTATTTAACTTTATGATCTTCAAAATTCTTGGGCACAATTCATTCGAAAAAATTTACTCAAAAAATTGGTTGAAAGCAATAATATTTGCAAAATGAAATTATATTATATTATTTCTTACTTTTATATAAATCTAATTATGAAAATTAATTATAATTTATAATTAAACATTTTAAACTATTAGTAGAATAAATAAATTCTAATTAAATTATTTTAAGTAATTATAGTTAGAAATTTATATTCTTTCTAAAATTAATTTTATTATTTTTTATATTTAGGCATTAATTCTGAGGTGAAAATTTTAAAAAATAAAATAAATTTAATTATTTAAATTATAAAGAAAAAAATAAATTTGTAATTATGTATTTATTTTTGTCTACTTTATTATTTAATATCTAGTTAAAACCTATATTTATTTTAATATTGGAGTATCCTTTATTATAATAAATTTACAGGTTATGGTTTTAATATAATTAATACACTGTAATAATGTTTAATTTTAAATTATATTCTTTTTTGCTAAAAAAATTAAAACAAATAAAAAAAAATAATAAAAAAAGCTAAGTATAAAAATATCACAAAACATTTATTTTAAAATGCCTAAATCAATTTCATTCAAAAAAAAATTAATTGCCATAATTTTTGTTCTATAAATTTTTATTTTGGTTGGAAATTTTTAATAAATAAACTAAAGTTTAGATCAAAAATTTGGATAAGATTTTTAATGGGATTCCAATTAAAATTTATTAATTTTCATAGAAAATCACTAAAATGAAAATATTGATCAAAAGGATATTTATATAACCTTAATGAATAATAATCATCAAATAAAATTGGAAAATTATGAGGAATATTTAAATAATTTTGAAGATTAAAAGGATAGTTTAATTAATTCTATTATTGTGTATTTTTACAAAAATAGTTAAAATTTTAACTAATTCTAAACTAATTGTTTAAATGAGTAATCTGAGAGAAAAAACTAAAGCTATTTAATTAAATTAAAAGCTACTTATTAACACATTTTATTCCAGAAAAATTTAGAAAAAAATAAAAATTATTTGAATTAAAATTAAATAGACTTAACAAAAATTATTTAAAAGTAAGAAATATAAATTGTATGCTAAGAATAAAATAAAGTAAAAATCACTTTTTATTTTGAATACACATAATTATTTTTAAATTTTAATTATTTTTAGGTTTTATTAGAAATTTCTAAAGAATAAAATTATCAAACCAATAATTTAATTCCCAATTTGATAAATTTTTTAAAAAATAATCATATAAATTATTTAAATAATCCCAGAAATTTATAAGCTTGTGCTAGTGATGAATATGATGATAATGGTACATGCTAGCGTAATTTATTATAATTAATATTTATTTATCAATTATTTTAAAAATTAAATTTTGAACATATATATATATAATCTTTTACTTTCTTACTTATCAAAAATTTATCAGAAAATTATCATTATTTTACAATCTTTAAAAATTTAAATATTTATACAAAAATAAAGAAAAAATATAATCGTATATGAGACTATAAAAATAATTAGTAAAATTAAGTATTAAAGAGAATTAACTATTTTTTAACATTTTTATTAAGCTTGCTTATATTATTGTGCTACATGTTAAAATGGCAATTCATGCGAAACATGTTATGATGCGGGTGCTTCTAGAGAAGCGGATATTAATAATGATTGTCCATGCAAATAAAATTATTTTTAAGTTGATTAAGATCCTAAATGCACCTGTAAATTTAAAAATATTTATTTTCTAAATTTAAAATTAATAAATAAAATAATACAAAAACTTAAAAAAATAACATTATAACTAATACTTTTTTATATTTATTATAAAATTGACAATCAAAAATTTTGTATTATTTAAAATTAAAATTAATACTTTAATACAATAATAACCGTATATTTAGAATGCCCTTATATGTGTGATAAGTGTGAATATGATAATTCAATTCAAGGAGTAAAATGTAACACTTGTTCTGGTACTCATAGACAATTAGAAAATCAATGTGAATGTGATGATGGATACTATGATAATAATACCGGTGTTGGTGAATGTACTGGTAATTTATTTATATATAAATATTTTTTAAATGTATGAGTATTAAGCCAACTAATTATTTGTTAATTATTATCTGTTTTATAATAATTTATAAATTTTTAAAATATAAAAATTAATATTATACTTAAAAAATATTTAATATTTTTTTATTATATTTTAAATATATTATAATAAATCACCCAAAAATCCATATTGTTTATTCTAAAATAAGTATTTTAACTAATTTTAATATATATATATAGTTATTAGTGAAAAATTTTAATTTATTTTATATTAATTAATTAATTAATTAAATACTTTATAAAATTATTATATTAATTAAATTAAATTTTTAATCTATTTGATATAATTAGAGTGTCCTGAAAAATGTAATAAATGTTATAATTATGATGGTAAGTGCGTTGAATGTAATGGAAATTATAGAGATATATAAAATGACTGTGAATGCGCTGCTGGATATTATGATGATGGTGTTAATCAAGATTGTTAAAAATGTGACTTAATATGTGGATCTTGTGATTCTGATTCTTCAAATTGTACTTCCTGTAATGGAGTAGGTAAAGTTATCTAAAATATTTAAATTTTTAATCATTATTTCTATCAATAATGTAGAATACTTGTATTAAATTAATAAAATAAATAACAATATTTAATTAATTTTGAAAAAATAATACAGTTTATTCTAAATATCGATATAAAATATTTTAAAAAAGATAATAGGTCTACTACAATTCCAGATTGTTTATGTAATAATGGGTACTATGATCTTGAGTAAAATGGTAAATTTTTTAAATATTAAATTAAATAAATAAAAATTTTGACATTTATTAAAAAAAATAAAAATAAAAATAAAATAACTTTAAAAATATAAAAAGGGAATTTATAATGTGAAGCTTGTCCAGAAAAATGTGATGGGTGCACATATGATGGGGTGACTATATCTTGTGATGCATGTTAAGATCTTACTACACGAAATAGTGATATCTAATGTACCTGTTAAGACGGCTACTATGAAGGCGGCCAAGTACAATGTTTAGGTAATAAAAAAATTAAAAATTTTATAACTACTAAATAATCTGAAAATTTTTTATTTATAAAATAACAATAAAGTATTCATAAAAAAATCCTTAATTATTTACAAAAAAATCATTAATTATTAATATAAAAAATCATTAATTATAATATATAAAAAAATCATTAATTATTTATAAAAAAAATAGAATGTCCAGATATATGCAGTCAATGTACGAGTTATGACGATTGTACTGCTTGTGTGGATTCTAATGCAGATCCACTTTCTAGATGTGAATGTGCACCTAGTTAATATAAAGATCTTATTACGGATTCTTGTGAAAATTGTGCTATTTAATGCGAAACCTGCATATATGAAGCTGATAACTGTATAACTTGCCCTGTTGGCTAAAATAGAGACGAAAATAATAGTTGTTTATGCGAAATTGGGTACTATGATGATGGAGGCTTAGCTTGCCAACGTAATTTTAAATCTTAGAATAAATAATTAAATATTATAACTTCATTAGTATTAAATAAAAATGATTTTGTTAAAGATTTAATTTTAAGAGGAAAACCTAATTTTTCTATATATAATTTATTTTATTTAACAAAAATATAAACAAATAGAAATAATTTACATTAAATATTTAAAAAATAATAAATCTAATTTTATATTCATACATATATAAAAAGAATGCAACTACAAATGCGGATCTTGCACAGACACCGACACAAACTGCACTACCTGTAGTGAATCTAACAGATTAGTTAGTTTAAATTGTGAATGTAAAAGTGGATATTTTGAATAATTATAAAGCTGTGTTAAATGTGATCATTAATGTGCTACATGCAGTGGAAGTGCGTCCAATTGTTTATCATGTTTACCTGACGCTAATAGAGAGGATATTGGCGGAGGCTGCTTATGTAAAACTGGTAAATTTAAATAATTAGTTAAAAAAAATTATCTATATAAAAATTTATTAAGCAGTTGGAAAAAATTTAGACCGATTTTTAATTTATTTACAGATAAATTAAAAATTAACTTGATAAAAAATTTAAATTAATTTTATTTTTATTAAAAGAATTTTCATTTAATAAATTTTAGTTTTGCTATTTAATCAGCTTTTAGTTTTTCTATAAATAAAAGAAAAATCGGTACAAATTTCGACCGACATAATATTTACTCATTTATTTTTTATTTATTTATAAAAACCTTAATTAACCATTTATTTTAATTATAATAGGATACCTTGAAGTATGTAAAAAATGAATTGAAATGAAATAATTTTTAAATATTTATTGAGTATTTAAAATAAAAATTATTTATTTTAATTATTGATTTATCATTTAGTATTAATTTTAATATTTTTAAATATGAAAATTTAATTAAGTAACTTTAAATACTTATACTTGTGAAAAATGCTAATATCCTTGTCTTGAATGCTCCGGGAACACTTAAACTTGTACAAGTTGTTTCTCTAGCACTAATAGAGATACCGACTGCAGTTGCCTCGATGGATTTTATGATACTCAAACATCTTGCGAATGTAAATTTAATTCACTATTCTTTGTATAAATAAATGATATAATATAAAATAATATTTAATATTCATCAAAAATTCAAAAAAATATAAAAAATATTAAAAATATAAAAGATATTAAAAATATTAAAAATTTAAAAATATTAAAAAAATATAAAAAATATTAAAAATATAATAAACTTAATTACTATTAATAATAATTTATTTTAATTTATAATACAATTTCACTCCAATTTACCAAAATTCTTAATTATTTTTTTATATTAGAATGTTATCATTTATGTGACACATGTGAAAACAGCGCTAAAAATTGTTTAACTTGCAGTTCAGCATCTCCTTCAAAGCCAGCGCCCAATTGTGATTGTGAAATAGGTTATTTCGACGACGTAGCAAATGGAATATGTGAACAATGTGACCCTTCTTGTTTTTCCTGTAAAAATGCCGCAAATAACTGTTTAAAGTGCTCCGACGGCTATTTCGACGCAAATTTCGGCCTAAGTAATTTCAAAAATTGCTAAATTTGTTAACTTCCTTGTTAAAATTGCTTTTCTACTACAATTTGTTTGACTTGTGCTTATTCAAACGCAACTCCTCCTAGTTGTGACTGTAATCCCGGTTTTTATTTTGACAGTTCAAATTAAGATTGTGAATAATGTTCTTATCCATGTGGGAATTGTTCTGGAGATGCTAATACTTGTACAAGTAAAATAAAAATAAAAGTTGAATTAAAAAAATTTAAACTATTAAATTAAAATTAACTTATCAAAAAAATAACAAATAACTTTTTAGTTTGAAAAAAAAATGAATTTATAAATAAATATAAATTATATTTTATTAAGGTTGTTTTAACGATGAAAATAGAGACTTAACTACTTGTTAATGCTTGACGAATTATTTCGAAAATGGCTCAAACGCATGTGCAAGTAAATTAATAAATTTTATTTTATTTAAATATAATTAATTAATTAAATTTATAAAGTTTAATATTTTATTATTATTTAGCTTGTGATTATAAATGTGAAACATGTTCACCCGATTATTAAACTTGTGTAACTTGCTCAGATCAATCTAGAGATATTGCCACATAATGTGGGTGTAAAGACGGATATTTCGAAATCAATGAATTTGCCTGTGAAGGTAAATTATATTTTTCTCTTTATTAATTTAAAATAATTAAATAATAAAATAACTAAATAATAATATTAATATAAATTTTTATCAGAATGCAGCAATAAATGTTAAACTTGTGAAACTAATCAGGACAATTGCTTATAATGTTCTGACCCTACAAATAGAGACCCCTTAAATAATTGTGAATGTGTTGATAATTATTTCGACGATGGAGGCGAATTGTGTTAATAATGTTCAGAAGCCTGTGCTAACTGTGCCAATTCTAGTACTTATTGTACTTAATGTTCTAGTGTAAACAGAGGAGAAACTCCAAATTGTAATTGTTTAAATGGATTTTTCGACGACGGAACTCCTGATTGTTAAGGTAATTAATTAAAATAATAGTAAAAGTAAGATAAATAGATAAGTTTGAATTTATAAATTTTTTTATAAAATTTAGCCTGTTTGACTGAATGCGGAACTTGTGCAGATGCAACCAGTTGTTTAACTTGTTCAGACGAAAACAGAGTTTTTTCGTAAAACTGTGTTTGTGCAGATGGTTACTACAGTATACCCGGAGACCCAAAATGTTATAAATGCGTTTCACCTTGTTTAACTTGCTCAAGTGAAACAGTTTGCATTTTATGTATATCCGATGATTTCAGAAACCCTCCTTCAGCAGGCTGCGCCTGTCTAGACGGTAAAAAAAATAAATAAATAATTAATTAATTAAAAAAAAAATAAAAAAAATAAATAAATAAATAAAGGGTACTACCAATCCCCTTTCCAAAACAGCTGTCTGCCCTGCAACTACCCCTGCGGCTTCTGTTCCGACGCGACAACCTGTTTAACCTGCATTGACACAAACAACAGAGAAAATATACACCCTTGTGCCTGCGACCCCGGTTTTTTCGACGACGGTTCAATTTGCCAAATTTGCGACGAAAAATGTGATACTTGTGAAAACGAAAGCGATAATTGTTTGACTTGCGCCGCGACGAGGGCGAATCCGCCTCTTTGTGCCTGTGCTGACGGGTTTTTCGATGAAGGAAATGCCTTGTGCAGTAGTTGTGGGTATACTTGTGCTACTTGTGTTGGAACTGAAGATAATTGCTTGACTTGTTATGATGAAACTAGGGTAATTGCTCCTGATTGTGAGTGTAAAAATGGCTTTTATGATGACGGATCTTCTAATTCTTGTGTTTGTAAGCTATTTTTTTCTTTGGTTTTTTTGTTTTTTACCCAAATTAATTAATTTTAATATAATTTTACTTTATTATTAATCACTTTAATATAGTTTATCTTTATTATTAAAATTATTTAATTTAAATATAATTTATTTTTATTATTAAAATTATTTTAATTTAAATATTTTAAATCAAAAGAATGTGAGTATTATTGTGGAACTTGTTCTACGAGTCCTTCCAATTGTGATACATGCTATGACGAAACCAGAGATCCTTCAGACTGTACAGTCTGTATTAGTGGATTAAATGATGACGGAGTATCTAGGTCTTGTGTAGAATGTAAACAAATATTAAGATTAACTTTTATTTTAAAATAAATTCATAAGTAATTTTATAGTTTAAATATGAATCAACTTTTTTTAAAAAATAATTAAAATCATATTTTAGGCTCTTATTAATGTGAAACTTGCTCAACAGTGTCTGACTGTATTGATTGTTCTTCTGTAACAAGAGAAAATCCTCCCGATTGTACATGCAAAGATGGATTGTATATAAAAATATAGCTCAATAATTAAACTAATAATATAAATATTTTTATTAATTTTTTTATAAAAAGCTTCGAAAACTAAGTAGGAGATGTTGACTGTACTGCCTGTTCGAGCCCTTGCGAAAACTGTTCTAGTTAGACAACATGTACCAGTTGCATAGCAGGATCAAACCGTCACGGAGCTCCATCATGCGCATGTCTAGACACGTAAATTAAAAATATAAAAAAACTTTTCAAAAAAAAA